>JAVJIF010010625.1:0-106974 GCA_038442645.1 Agave tequilana
TGTTGGCCCAAAGGCCTTCCACTCTAGTTTTGATGATGATTAACTCATGTAGTTATGTGTACTAATAATCTTGTGATTTTAGTTTCAGATCATTAGTCAAGTTATTAGTAGGTGATTAGCTTCAACAAGATGATTTGGAAGCTACCCACATGTTGATTCAAGAGCCCAAGCGTCAAAGATCATATATAGCACTTGCTCGGTGGATCAAAGAGTTTTGGATCGAGTCGGCTTGGAGATTGCGCTCTACAAGAAGACTTAGGTATCCTAGTTTAGTTTTGGGTTTAGATCCTAATTGTAAAGATTAGAATAGTATGATAAGCTCAAGTTCACAACGCACACGTATCATGTTTTGGTTTTCGGTTTTTGGTTTAACCGATCTTGGTTTTCATGAATAGATAGATCAAAACAAGTTTACATGGTTTAATGTATATTAGATTTGTTCTATATACATGCATGCTTCAACTCTTAGACAAACTTACTTTGATATACCTATTTCATGAGTTTTAGGTTTTGTGTTTTAACAAAACTTATTTTTGGAATTAATGACAAAAACTATGATATGTATATGTTTCATGTATATTGGATTTCTATCCATATGCATCATGTTTCAAAATGTTTAAATATCATGTTTTTGTATTTGGATGAGTTTTAGACAAAATGTATTTTCTATTCAAGAATCCAAGTTTTAGAAAATACAAGGTTTGGTTTTTGGTAAAAATGAAAAGACATAAAAATTTTTAATTGCTTGATATTTGAGTCAAAACTTTTATCACATGTTTATATATCAATGCAATTTGACAAAACTATTTTTGGGGATTTTAGTAGTTTATAAGAATTTATTGGATATTTTATTTCCCAGATTTCTGACCTGTTTTGGTGTCTGCCAGGCTGGTCGGTCGACCCGTACGGTCGACCGCACCATGTAGCCGGTCGACCGTATGGGTCGACCGACGTGCACAGAAACGTGCACGCTGGCTACACCTATAGACGGTCGACCGGGACGGTCGACCGCTGAGAGCAGTTGCTCTCTGTTTGTTTGGGTCGACCGGGCCGGTCGACCGGCAGCTGTCGACGGTCAAAAATTGACCGTTGGGCGGTCGACCGGGCGGTCGACCGGCAGGGTATTTCTGGCAGTTCTGCTGCCAACGACTATTTTCCAGATTTGTCTATAAATACCCCATTTGTAAGAGTTTTTCTCTAAGATTTTTTGTGCGAATTTTTCCATACTCTCTGGTGTTTTTGCTGCAATCAAAAGAAGTTTTTGGACTTGAATTGAACAATCTTTGGTATTTTTGCTAGGGTTTGGAAAATCAAAGAAGAGGGTTTTTGGGAAAAGCTTTTGATTGAACTCACCATCTTGATTTCTATTGTTTTTCCAAGGATTTTTCTTTGTGATTCTGATTTCCATTCCATTGGTTTTCTCCACACTTGAGCTAAATCTACTATCTATTCTATAGGTTATTTGTGTGGGAAAAGAAATTGTATGTGGTTGCTTGT
The DNA here is from genome assembly GCA_038442645.1 of Agave tequilana. Classification (NCBI taxonomy): domain Eukaryota; kingdom Viridiplantae; phylum Streptophyta; class Magnoliopsida; order Asparagales; family Asparagaceae; genus Agave; species Agave tequilana. The sequence continues at coordinate 1,498 of JAVJIF010010625.1, forward strand.
TGAACCACCAAGTTAAAAACCCAATCTTTGTTTGGCTTTGTGCCTTGGGTTGTATCCCTCAAGCTGTGAGGTGATCCTTGTGTTTGCTTTGTGCTAATCCCTCAAGTTGTGAGGTGATTGTTTGTTGGATTGGAGCTTGCCTCAAGGAGGAGGTTGTGGTTGTAAAGAGAGGAGTTGGGTACTCCTTGTGAGAGTCCTTTGTGGACAAGCTAGTGGATTCGGAATCCTTCGTGTGTCGAAGGCGGGGATGTAGAGCTGGGTGCTCGAACCTCGGAACATATCTCTTTGTTTGCGCTTGATCCATTGACTCTCTCTCTATCTCTCTCTTTACTTTGTGCCTTGCAATTATTTATATTGTGCATTCATATTTGCTTGGCTTGGTTGTGTGTGCATCATTTGTTGATCACACTTGAGTGTTATTTGCATTAAGTTTTTAAATTCCGCATTTAGTTCACAGATTAGCATTGTCACCTATTCACCCCCCCTCTAGGTGACTTTTCAATTGGTATCAGAGCTAGTGCTCCTGATATTTAGGTTAACCACCTAGGAGTGATCTTGGTTTGCTAATCTTCATTTGCATTGCTCATTTGCACTCATCTAGTTTGCTCTCATGGATAGCCCTCCTATGTTTGACCATATTAGACTTGATGTTTGGAAGACCAATATGAGTAGGCATTTAAAATCACTAGGTCATCTAGTTTATCAAGCCTCCACACAAGAATCATTCCCTAATAGTAGCAAGCATAAAAAGGCTAATGCATTAGCACTTAGAGCACTTAGAGCATCTCTTAGTGAACATCTTTTACCCGTGTTTGATCATTATGATTCGGCTTTTGCAGTTTGGAGCTTATTGACATCTCCCGAGCTTCCAAGGATTATCAACAAGATGAGGAGATCTAAGAGAGAAAAGTCCGAAGAGCATTGCCTCATGGTCAAAGGGAATAACTCCCTTGAGGTACAATCGGACACTCAATTAGATGATAGCTCTAGTTCCTATTGCCATGGTTGTTTTGAAGTTCAAACATTGAATTTGGAACTTGCTCAAAAGCTTGAAAATTTATTGGAAAAACACAATCTTTTGAAAGAAGACAATCTTGTTTTGAAAAATGAATTAAAGGATTTGTGTTCAAATTTTGAATTAGTTTTGCAAGAAAGGAAGAGATCACTAGTGAATGTGACTCACTGAGATCTCAACTAGACCTTGCCCTTAATGAGATTGAAGTTTTAAAAAGTAAAAATGATTGTGATGATGTTGTGAAGCACAATGAGATTTTATCTTCAAAATTGGATTTTACTTTCAAAGATAATCTTGTCTTGAAAAATAAAATTGATTCAATTACAAAGAATTGGATTTGGTTTTAAAGAAAAATGAATCTTTGAAAATTGATAATGATTCTCATGTGTGCCATGCTAGTATAGTTTCTTCTTCTTGCACACCCTATTGCATGCTCCACTTTATCTTCCACTATTGATAATGATATAAATGTTTTGAAGATGAGTGTTGATAGTTTGGGCTCCACTTTGAGCCAATGTGCTTTAAATCATACACGTTTGGAAACCTTGGTTCGCAAGAAACAAGGTCCATCTTTGCATGCACACCCAACACGACATACACATGCTTTCCACGGACACAACCATGACATGTATGCTCATGTGTACACATGTACACATTGTGGCCGAAAAGGCCATCTTGCTAGATTTTGTTATGATCGTATTTATCATGAAAATTTAGCAACTAATCTTGTTTGGGTTAGAAATGATACTAACCCCGTGGACCCAAAAGGAAATGGCTACCAAAAACCACCTCTTTGACTTTTGATGTAGGTGGGAGCTCACGCATCACTTGAGGGCATTGGTGCCTTGAGGTGGATGCATTCTAAGCTTAAAAGAGAACCATTTGGATGCTTCACTCTCAAGGAGATTTGGTGGGAGGACCACCGTGTTTTAGAGAACTAGAGAAGTGCCCTTCATCGGTTTTGGTATCATTCTCTAACTCCCATATTTTATTTTTTTTGCATGCTTTTATGTTCATCTATTTATAGCATGTCATTTTTGTTATTCATTATGCTTATGTCATGTTGATTAGATTAGTGTTATACATGTTTAGTTACTTGAGCACCCATGTTTCTTATGGATCTATATTTAGTGTTCTCACCTTGTTTAGAACTAACATGTATGCCCTAGATCTAATACACATACATTTGCATTATGACCATTTGGATGTTTATGATTATATGATGATTTGTTTTGATGACTCATGTTTTAGTATGATATTTGCCATGTTTATTAGACTTATGCTTTACATGATTAGTGGTTGAGACACCCATGTTTAATATGAACCCATATTTTGTGTTCTCTTTATGTTTAGCTATCATGTTAATCATAGATCTTATGCACATGTCTTTGTCATGCTAATCATATGGTTGACTATGACTTTTTGTTTAATAATTCATGTTTTTGTTTATTATGATCATGTTGATTGTTGACCCGTTTTATGCTTCATGTGTTGACTACTTGCTTGAATGATGGTTTTCATTAAGACTAGAATTATACTTGTACAACGAATGAGCTACAAATTGACCTTTATATATGTTTGTGCTTGAACGCTCATTTGTATTCACTTGATGTACTAGTATAGTCTAGTTTTGATGATTCTTGCATTTGACTTGTATTCATCATTTTACATATTTTGTTTTAACTTCATGTATATGTCCATCTTGACCAAACTATCATTTATACATATACATCTTTGAGCCACGTGCCTTCATGCACATACTTTTGTGGACTCATTGTGTTTAGGATATGTATGTATACTTTGGTTGTACATGACATACATATGCCTTGAAGTTTAAATCGTTTGGATGAATTTCATGTTTTTAAGATGATTTCAATTGGTGATTTCACATGAATTTCATGTTTTTAATATTGAACTTGATTGTCCATTTTCATGTTGATATGTTTCTCACAACACTTGTACACTCACCTTATTTAGTGTTTTCTCATGACTTAGTTTTCATGAGTATAAATTGAGCTTTATGGATTTTGAGTGTTTTAGTGCCATGTGGTTTACATGTGTCTTCATGAAATACATTTTTATTATTCCTTATTTGAAGAATCTCGTACTAGTTGACTCATATAACTAGTTGTGATATTCTTCCTTGGTAGTAGTTTTCAAACATACTACATTTTCAAACCAATTTTTGAAACCCCTACCATCAAAGGGTGGTTGGATGGGAGATCATGTTCATGTTTACTTTAAAATGAAAACCATTTGAAACTTGAACCATGATTGGGAGGTATAGGTTATATGAGATATACACTTGATCTTATTGTTGTTTCATTTTGTATCATTGAATTCTTTCAATTGGTATCAATTTTGACATTTCTTGTATACTCATATATTTTCATATATGTATGCTTGCATTTCAAAGAATATCAATTTTAATTGGTATCTACTTTTCATACATATATATGTTTTAGTTGTGCTTACTATATCCCTATATCTTTAAGCACAAGATTTTGTTGATGATAAGCTTGAGATTCAACTTTGTTTCAATTGATTTTGTTTTCAATTGATATCTTAATTCAAGCCTTATCATAGTTTTTATTGGTATTTCATAAAGGGGGAGAAAATCTTGTATTTCTTCTTTCAATTGATTTTTAGTATTCCACTCCCTTGCTTTATGATAGAAAATAATAATTTCAATTGGTATCAAAATCAAATTTGTTTGATATTAAGATCTAGATTTAATTTTCAATTGGTATCAACATTTATGTTTAGAAATTCAAAATTTGTTATGTTTTGATATCAAAGATTGTTTATTTTCAATTGATATGATGATTGTTTACTTATCAATTGGTATCTAGATTTTTGTTTTTCAATTGGTATAGTTTCATTTTTTATTGGTATCAATATGCACTTCCTTGACACATTTTCTTCTAATTGGTATCATATTTGTTTTTAGACAAAAAGGGGAGAACATCCCTTGTTTTTGATTCCTTGTTTTGAATATAAAAAGAATATGTTTTCATTAGCTTTGTAAATAAGAAAAAGAAGAATTTCTTTTTATGTCTTTATTAGTTTTGTTTTTAAACCCCTTTCTTGATGATTGACAAAAAGGGGAAGAAGAATCTGAGTTTATATGCATGTTTGCATATGCATGTTTTATGTTTTTAATGTTTTTATTAAGTTCCATTGGTATCCAAAGCATTATTTAAAGAACATGTTTAGTTTGCTTAGTTTTGGTATCAAGAGCTTGTATAAGAGATCATTAGTTTTGTTTTGCATATTTTGTGTATAATTGGTATCTAGAGCATGTTATGTTTAGTTTAATTGGTATCAAGAGCATGTTTATTTTTTAAAGATTTTCATTGGTATCAAGAGCATGTTTATTTATTTTTGCTAATAATTGGTATCAAGAGCATGTTTATTTGTTTTTGATAATTGGTATCTAGAACATGTTTATTTGTTTTACAATTTCATTGGTATCTAGAGCCATTTGTTAGTTGTTTATCCTATGCATGAGTTAAGGGGGAGCTTCTTTGAAGCTTAACTTTAATCCATGCATATATAACTCCATGAGTTTTGTCATCATCAAAAAGGGGGAGATTGTTGGCACAAAGGCCTTCCACTCTAGTTTTGATGATGAATAACTCATGTAGTTATGTGTACTAATAATCTTGTGATTTTAGTTTCAGATCATTAGTCAAGTTATTAGTAGGTGATTAGCTTCAACAAGATGATTTGGAAGCTACCCACATGTTGATTCAAGAGCCCAAGCGTCAAAGATCATATATAGCACTTGCTCGGTGGATCAAAGAGTTTTGGATCGAGTCGGCTTGGAGATTGCGCTCTACAAGAAGACTTAGGTATCCTAGTTTAGTTTTGGGTTTAGATCCTAATTGTAAAGATTAGAATAGTATGATAAGCTCAAGTTCACAACACACACGTATCATGTTTTGGTTTTCGGTTTTTGGTTTAACCGATCTTGGTTTTCATGAATAGATAGATCAAAACAAGTTTACATGGTTTAATGTATATTAGATTTGTTCTATATACATGCATGCTTCAATTCTTAGACAAACTTACTTTGATATACCTATTTCATGAGTTTTAGGTTTGTGTTTTAACAAAACTTATTTTTGGAATTAATGACAAAACTATGATATGTATATGTTTCATGTATATTGGATTTCTATCCATATGCATCATGTTTCAAAATGTTTAAATATCATGTTTTTGTATTTGGATGAGTTTTAGACAAAATGTATGTTCTATTCAAGAATCCAAGTTTTAGAAAATACAAGGTTTGGTTTTTGGTAAAAATGAAAAGACATAAAAATAGTTTTAATTGCTTGATATTTGAGTCAAAACTTTTATCACATGTTTATATATCAATGCAATTTGACAAAACTATTTTTGGAGATTTTTAGTAGTTTATAAGAATTTATTGGATATTTATTTCCCCAGATTTCTGACCTGTTTTGGTGTCTGCCAGGCTGGTCGGTCGACCCGTACGGTCGACCGCACCATGTAGCCGGTCGACCGTATGGGTCAACCGACGTGCACAGAAACGTGCACGCTGGCTACACCTATAGACGGTCGACCGGGACGGTCGACCGGCTGAGAGCAGTTGCTCTCTGTTTGTTTGGGTCGACCGGGCCGGTCGACCGGCAGCTGTCGACGGTCAAAAATTGACCGTTGGGCGGTCGACCGGCAGGGTATTTCTGGCAGTTCTGCTGCCAACGGCTATTTTCCAGATTTGTCTATAAATACCCCATTTGTAAGAGTTTTTCTCTAAGATTTTTTGTGCGAATTTTTCCATACTCTCTGGTGTTTTTGCTGCAATCAAAAGAAGTTTTTGGACTTGAATTGAACAATCTTTTTTGGTGTTTTGCTAGGGTTTGGAAAATCAAAGAAGAGTGTTTTTGGGAAAAGCTTTTGATTGAACTTCACCATCTTGATTTCTATTGTTTTTTCAAGGATTTTTCTTTGTGATTCTGATTTTCATTCCATTGGTTTTCTCCACACTTGAGCTAAAATCTACTATCTATTCTATAGGTTATTTGTGTGGGAAAAGAAATTGTATGCGGTTGCTTGTTGAACCACCAAGTTAAAAACCAATCTTTGTTTGGCTTTGCGTCTTGGGTTGTATCCCTCAAGTTGTGAGGTGATCCTTGTGTTTGCTTTGTGCTAATCCCTCAAGTTGTGAGGTGATTGTTTGTTGGATTGGAGCTTGCCTCAAGGAGGAGGTTGTGGTTGTAAAGAGAGGAGTTGGGTACTCCTTGTGAGAGTCCTTTGTGGACAAGCTAGTGGATTGGAAATCCTTCGTGTGTCGAAGGCGGGGATGTAGAGCTGGGTGCTCGAACCTCGGAACATATCTCTTTGTTTGCGCTTGATCCATTGACTCTCTCTCTATCTCTCTCTTTACTTTGTGCCTTGCAATTATTTATATTGTGCATTCATATTTGCTTGGCTTGGTTGTGTGTGCGTCATTTGCTGATCACACTTGAGTGTTATTTGCATTAAGTTTTTAAATTCCGTATTTAGTTCACAGATTAGCATTGTCCCTATTCACCCCCCCTCTAGGTGACTTTTCAGACCGAGGTTCTGGCAGGTGCACGTATCCGTGTGCATGTTGAACGGTCGACCCGGCGGTCGACCGCTGCTTGCCTGACTGTAACTCAGTTGGTCTCTGTTTGTTTGGGTCGACCGGGCGGTCGACCGTTAGCCTATAACGGCTCTTTTATTTTGTACTGCGGTCGACCGGCCTGTCGATCGACAGATCCGTTGAACAATAAACGGCTATTTTCTGGGCTGTTTTAAATTTTGTCTTTTTGTGTTTAAAATTTGTTTAAAGGATATATTTTGAACTTAATACTCTCTGATTAGCCCTAAGTTTGTTTTATCCCTAAACTCTAGCCCTCTCCTATAAATAGGGGTGTTTGGGGAGAGATTCACAAGACCAATTAATTACAAGAAAATTTCAAAAGATTAAGGCATTCAAAAGAGCTTGCTTTCTTGGTTTTTGTGCTGAAATTCTCTCTCATTTTCTGAAGTGTTTTCAAGAATTCTCTGATTTCATTTTCTTTTCTCCTTGCACACAAGAGCTTCATTCCTACTCATTGTTCTCTAAGGACCTTTGTAAGGGAAGAGAATTTTGCAAGAGAGAGTTTGTGGTCTTTTGACTACTAAGAGATTGCTTGTACTTGAGATTGTGGAGTTGGGTACTCCGGTGGATTTGTAACATCTTTGTGATAGTGGAAGTGGTTGGAATCCTTCTGGGGAAGGCGGGGAAGTAGAGCTGGGTGCTCGAACCTCGATAACAAATCTCGGTGTTTGCGTTTGGTTTACTTGCTCTTGATTCTTGCTTTACTTTCATTGCTCCTATTACTTGCTTTACATTCATCTTGCCATATTCACTTGTGTTGGGAGATTGTTGCATCATAATTTTTAATTGTGTATTGATTAGCATTATCACCTATTCACCCCCCCTCTAGGTGATTTTCAATTGGTATCAGAGCTTGGACTCTAGGTTTTGGCTTAACATCCATAGAGAGATCCTTAAAATTTGCTAATCAACATTTGCATTCCATTTGTCATCACTAGTAAACATGGCCGATAACATCAAAACCCCTCCTAAATTTGATGGACTCAACTTCCCTATTTGGAAGGTTAGGATGACTATCTTTTTGCAATCTTTAGGTAGCTTGGTAGCTAAATCCTTGACCAAACCCTATGTAGCACCCGATAGTGATGAGAGCACATGGACCGACTTTAACTTTAGAGAATATGAGGCTAACTCCAAGGCCCAAATTCCCTATTAACCGCCTTGAATGAGGATGACCTTACACGGGTAATTCATTGCCAATCCGCCTATGAGATTTGGCAACATTTATTGGTCACACACGAAAAAACTTCACAAGTCAAGAGAGCTAAGATAGATCTCTTGAGGTCCCAATATGAATCTTTTAAAATGCATGATGATGAATCCATTGATTGTATGATTACAAGATTTACTAAAATCACCAATGCTCTTTCTTCCTTAGGTGATGACATCTCCAATGATCAAAAGGTGCGGAAAGTGATTCGGGCTCTTCCTACATCATGGGAGATAAAGGCCACCACCTTGAAAGAATTAAACGACAAGGACGAGATGGACCTCATCAGTCTCATTGGGAACTTAAAGACCCATGAGATGGAAAAGAAGTCAAGAGAAGAAGCCGCTCCTTCAAAGAAGAAATCCCTAGCCTTCAAGTCTTCATCCACTCATGAAGACGATGAAGAAGACGATGAAGAAGACGATGAAGAAGATGAGGAGCTATCACTACTTGTTCGTAATGTGAAGAGAATGTACCGGAGGAACAAGCTCAACTTCTGAAGGAAATTCGAAGGCAAAGGGAGAGAAGAATTATATGCTATAATTGCCGAAAACCCGGACATATCATGGCGGATTGCCCGGAGTTCAAGAAGAAGATGACTTCCTCCTTCAAGCCAAGAAGACGGAGGAAAAGAAAGCTTACAAAGCAACTTGGGATTCGGAAAGCGAGTCCGAAGAAGAGGTGGATACGGCAAACATGTGTTTCATGGCAAACACACCAAAGGTAACCCCTCAATCTCTTGATGATGAAGATGATGAATTAAGTAAGGAAGTTCTTGTGCATGCCTTTGTGGAACTTTCTGAAACCTATGACAATAAGAAGATTGAATGTTTTAAATTGCAAAAAGAAGTTGCTTTTCTTAAAAATCAACTTGCTATAGTTTCTAAAGAAAAAGATGATATTTCTTCTAATCTCATTTCTATTCAAGAAGAATTTAGTGCCTACAAGGTTTCTTGCAAGGCAAAATCTCCTATGATTGATGAAAAAGAAATTTATTCTTTAAATCTAAAATGGTTGATTTTGAAAAAGTTTTAAATGATTGTGCTTTTAACACTAAGAAACTTGAGGACATGTTTTCTAAAAAGCATACTACCCATTGTATGCGTCGGAAAAGGAGGATTCGATTGCAAAATTCTTTTGATTGGATAGAAGATTACAACAGATCAGTCTGTAAATCACCTAGAGGGGGGGTGAATAGGTGATGGCTAATCTAATGGTCACTTAATGCCAAATAATGCGGAAGCTAAAATTATTATGATCAAATAAAACTATTTCTACTAAACACCAAGTTTAACACAAGAGTGTTGCCGAATTCCCCGTGAAGGGCTCTGGACAAACTCCTCTAGATTCCCCTTGAATGGGTTGAGGTGCCGCGTTGGCTCTCTTGGTTGAAAACTAGTGTTAGCAAACAAACCCAAGCAAGTATATCAATATGAGCACAATATGAATATCAAGCATATAAAGATAAAGGCAACAATCACATGCAAGATATAAATAAGAGACAAAGAGAGAGAGAGAGAGAGAGCAATCGCAAACACAAGGGATTTGTTTCGAGGTTCGTGCACACTTGCTCTACATCCCCGCCTTCGACACACGAAGGATTTCCACTATGCACGATCCCAATGGATCTCTCCTTGGTGCCGCAACACCTACAATCCCTCGGACTCCCTAGTCCCGTACACACGCAAGCTCACTAGCTCGCCGAGGCCGCACCTCAAACCACCGAGTTCACACAAGAACTCTAAACCACCACGAGCACACTTGCCCGTCTCCTCAAAGAAAAATGAAGTGTTTGGTGATCACAACACTTTGATCACCTAAAAACAATCTCACTACAACACTCCTATAGGTAGATATAGCAATGGAAAGCTCAAGTGTTTGTGTGAGAAAGTAAGGATTAGAACTTTGGTGAAAAACTCAAGAAAACCTCTTTTACACTCTTGATAAAACTTTCCTTTAGATAGGAAATATTTGCTCTCTATTTTGTGGAGAAAAACTTCTAAAAAGAGTGGGAAAAACTGGCTCTAAAACTATCTCCAAATCTTAGTGAAAACAGTCCACAAACCCCCAAATATATAGGCTGTCAAAAACTAGCCGTTGGGGTTCTGACAGGCCTGCCGGTCGACCGCCCGGTCGACCGCCAACGGTCAAAAATCCGACCGTTGGAGCCTCCGGTCGACCTGCCCGGTCGACCCAGAAGAACAGAGAGCACTGCTCTCAGTTCCGGTCGACCGGCCCGGTCGACCGCCCACAGAACTGCCAGACGTGCACGGTTCTGTGCACGTCGGTCGACCGGTCCAGTCGACCGGCCCGGTCGAACGCCCGGTCGACCGACCTCTGTGCAATGGGTTAACTTGGAGCACAGTTTTGAGATCTAAAACGTTCGAATTTGGGAATAGGTATATAGGATGAAGTTGTAGATATTGAAGTCTTCTTTCTAATGCAACTTAAATCAAATCAATATCAATTAAGAATTGAAAGTTATTAATAAAATACTAAAAGGTATCAAATCAGAAACTGTAAACTGTTTTTAGAACAAGAACAGACTTCAACCCAATATTTGACATTCTTAACATTTAAATCAGAAAATGATTATTGAATATTAAATGTAGCTCTGAAGGTCATATTTAAAATGCAATTTAAATCATGTTAATTGAATATAAGAATCAAAAGTTATGACTAGAAAACTAAAAGAATGTCGAGCAGATCAGCAGAACAGTCGACCGCCCGGTCGACCGAGAAAACCCGAGAGTTCTAAAATGGTTTTGGTTAAAAACACATGTATATTTGAAACACCAAAAAAACTAAAACGGTATTTTTCTAGAACTAAAAATCTTTTATGAAAACACATATAAATCAAGAGTGTGTGTGTGATATGAACTTGAGCAATCCACCAACTACTCTATCCTTTACATTTTATCTAAAACAAAATCTTATACCTAGACACAAGTCTTGATCTTGAAGTCTTCCCTTGAAGTCTTCTCATCCTCTAGACTTGGTCCAAGTGCAATCCAACGAGCTCAACAAATTGATGTGGTCTTGATGCATAGGCTCGTGAATCAACTGGTGCTAGCTCCAAAACTTGTCTTAAAATCCTTTGTTGAAGCTCCACACCTACTAAGATCTTGATCGTAAATCTGTCACTAATTAAACACAAGATCATTAGTACAATAACTATATGAGTTGATCATCATCAAAACTAGAGTGATGAGCCTTTGGGCCAACACAGTCTTCCGATTACAAGGGAGGGAGGATGTTGAGTCTTGAATCCTCCCTTTGTTTAAGGCTGGGTTCTTCAAGTGGCGGTAGAGAGTGAATCTTGTTCTCCATTGACCGGGTGATCGTCGTGACCTTCCAAGGATCTCCTCTTCGGATGGTAGATGGAGTAACTCAGCTCTGTCTACCAAAACTCTCAAAGAGAAGGTAGGCAAAGAGCAACTTGAACACGGCAAGTTCTCTGAAGGGTTTAACTCTCTCTCTTTTCTCTCAGAAATCCTCTGACCAAAAAAAGTCCTTTCTCTTCATAGCGATGGGGCTATTTATAGGGGTTTCAGGGGCGTACGTGCCTCCTAAAAACACTCCATAATGGGGGCTAACTTTCCCCGTTATGTGGGCCGTGATTGGCCCTGAAACCGGGACGGTTACAACTGAGACGCGGGTGTCAACCCACGCGCCTTGGAGCAACTGAGACGCGGTTCTCTACCCTCGCGCCTTGGTGCTGCAATTCTTCTGAGACGCGGATTCGAACCCTCGCGCCTTGATGTTAAGACGCGGGTGTCTAGTCTCGCGCCTTGGTGCTGCTGAGACGTGGATTTCAACCCTCGCGCCTTGGTGCGGCTGAGACGCGGCCAAAATTGGCTTTGCGTCTAGAACTTGGAATTCTGCTTTTTAATGGCTTGTCTTTTAGTGATTTTTAGACAGCCTACAGAACCCCCTCCAAAGTTTTCGATATTCCGCAGTTAACTGGGACGGATTTCGAAATACTTTGGACTCTGGCTGAGCTCACCCTTATGACTGGACCGTCAATGCTCCGGGTTTGATCTTGTCTGGAGTATGGTCTTCGTGAGTGTACTGTGGAACTCTTTGAAGCCACCAAAGTTGATCGTGTTGAGTGTCTAGATGCACAGTCTAAACCTCCCCGATTGCTTTAAGTCTGTCGTGGGTGCACTTTAAGCCATGAGTGGACGGTCGTCTGCTTGTGCCAGTGTACTATTGAACTGTTTTGTAGAAGTAAGGACTGAACGCCAGCTCTCTTTGAGACGCAGAGATAGTACTGCTTTAAAGACGCGACTTTCATAGGGTGCATCTTTTAGAAATGGAAACGCGACTGATATTCCACAAGGCAGACGCGATGCTGGGCCGGATTGGAAGGATGCGAACTTTCAGAGAGACGCATCTCTTTTTTTTGTTAAAGACGCGACTTTCTGGACGCAACTATGGTCGTGCTGAAGGGATGCGTCCATTGAAGAGGCGCGGCTGTTGGGTGCGAATCCATGCCATGCCATGAGTGCACTGCCACGTGTCCTGTGGAGCTGACGGGACACCTTCTTTTTGGCGTGCGAACTTCACGCTGCATTAAATGCGCTGTCCACGCGTCAAAAGATGATTCGATACCGAGTCAATCGAGCCACACGCCGCGTATCTTTACGAATCACTGTGCCTATAAATGGCAACAGTCATCGAGAGAGTCATCATTAGTCTCTCTTTCGTCTTCGGTTGCATCTGCTAGGGTTTTGAGAAAAAGGATTTCCTTTGCTCTCTTCTCTTCCATCTAGCATCAGATTCTCGATCTGCAATGGCACCCAAGGCCAAGCGAACTGCGTCATCATCGAAGGCGGTCGTCACTGAGGCCCAAAGGGGCGGTTCCTCCATGCAGGAAGCCCCTATCTCAGGTATAACGCCATCAGGCTTGATCTTCGCCATTAGAGGGGTTTATGGAGTTCTGATAACCCTAAAAATCCCTTCTTTGAAAGAGAACCGCCAACGTGGATTCAAAACCGTGCTTGGTTCCCAGACGCGGTCTTTGAGTTAACAAACAAGGCGCGGGTTTGATGACCCTACCGCTTTCATCCGCTTGAGGATGTACTTGTTTGTTGAACATAGGGCGCCAGTAAACCTTGCGTTCCGGAATCATCACTTAGAATGTTTCTAATTGTGAAGGATTCGGACGCAGACTTGATTCTTGCGTTCTGTGATATCAGACGCTGGTTTTTTATGAATCTTGCACCGAGTCCAAGTACTTAGATATTTTTCATAAGTCTTGAATTTTGAAGACGCAGACTCCCTGCTGGCCTCATGGTCCTCAGGTCTGGACGCGGGTCCTCAGGTCTGGACGCGGATTTTGACAATTTCTGCGTCCAGTATCTCTTCTGCGTCTGAATTATAGACACTTAACGTTTTTGTTTAGAATTCTGATTAGATTTCTGATCAAGTGTCGTTTCCTTCTGTAGTGCGACACTCTTCCAACCCACTCTCCAAGAGGCGCCACTTCGGGCACATAGGTTGCGCTGACCGTGATTTAACCTTTGTGCTGCAAAGGACTGCTCCTGTGACTGCTGACAAGTCGAAGGAGCGAAGGGAGAGGCTCTCCAACGTTGACGTGGCAACCTTTCGGGAGCTTATGACTGACGCGGCATTCACAACGAATGCTCGCGCTCTGATGGAGAAGCCTGCTTTCTTCTTTGGAGACCACATTAGCGAGGGCGGCTATTCCTTGCATGACGGAGATTATAAATGGCTCCGTCAGATAGGGGATAGAAGATTCTTTCTTCCGAACATGGAGAGGATGTACCCACTATCTTATCTCCAGCACATGTCCGTCCCTCGAAAACTGACATGGGAGCTTTCCCGACCTGTCCCTGAGATTACTCTCGGCAACCTAGGCTTCAAGAAGGTATATCATGCTGGTCATGATAAGGAGGCTCTCGGCCTGTTTCCCGGGCTGTTGAGGACCGATCACCCAGTAGGAGAAACTCCTAAACTTGGCACCACCTTCCTCAATGCATTCATGAAAGTGGGGGGCGATTTTCCAGTTGACTTCCGTTCGCCCGGGTGGATCCATTCCACTGAGAAGTATTGGTGGGGCAAGATGGTGAGCTTCGTCCTTGCCGATCTTGGGGGCTGTTGGAGCATGTGGAGTTGTACCAGGCGGTCAGGGCCGTGCAGTATGGTATTTCACCAAGTTCTCAAAACTTCTTTGGGATCCTGGAGCGTTACAATCCTCTGACGGGAACATTCTTCACTCCGGTCGGAGAGATGGGTCTTGCCCTGCACGAGTTGTATGAAGTCTCGGGCTGGTAATGGGGGACTCTCCTTATGAGGAATACATCCCGACCACTGAGGAGCTTCATCTTTTGAAGAAAGCGTCTCCTCGAGTGTATGAGACTTATTGGGAGGTATTATGTCACTTCCACATTTGCGGCCAGATAACCTCTTGGAGGGCGAGGGGAGTCAAGCAGCTGTCTTGAGCAAGCTACTTGTTTAATAGCGTCAATCAGAAAGACCATCCAGTGACCCGACTGGCTCCCAGCTCCGACGAGGAGATTGCTGATAGGATTCAGGCTTCTGTAGACTCCTACACCACGGAGTCGAACGAGGTTACTTTCGAGCCTGACATGGTTTTTGAAAGTTCCATCATCAAGCCCGGACTCCTATCTCCAATCGAGCACTGTTGGCGGGCTTCTTAATGTTGTGGTTGAAGCGCTGTGTGGTGCCGACACTGCCACATGAAGTGATTGTTGCCGACGTAGTGTACCCGGCGGTGCTCCTGGCTTATGGTAGGCCCATAGCCCTCCTCCCGGCCATGGCGGCCGGTATTCAAAGCGGGTTGCGGGCCTTAACTCAGAGTTTGTGCAGGGTAGAGAAGGTTGTCGACTCCCAGGGTGAGGCGATTGTTGACTCAGAGGGGAGGCCGACGGTAAAGCGTCTCGGGTTGAGCTTCCCTACACGTACCTAATGGCTTGGTACGTTATGCACTGTCCCTCTCTGATGACGCCGGTGTCTTGGAGTGAGGGATTTACCCCATTCGTACAGCGGTTGGAGGGTTCAAGCTGGTGTAATACTTATATGTATTTCATTCGGAAGTGCATTCTAACTGCTTCGAACTACCAGCTCAATCGCTGCTTCCCTGAGATTGCGGGTGCATCTTTCGGGGATAAACTTGCTGACTTCGTGGGCCCAGATAACTTCACGAGGCTGTCATCGGGAGCTTTCTGGTGGTTGGTCAACATTCGGCCTGGGTACGTGCTTTTCCGACAAGGGAATTTGTGCACGATCGAGCCGTAAATGCCGAATCGCTTCGCCCGACAGTTCGGCTATGATCAATTGTATGTCGGTAACCCTAATGCTCGGCTCGCCTTCAATGGGAACTTGTTTGAAGGTGCTCGGTCTTGGTATTATAGTGTGGCTGGAGGGACGGAAGCGCTTTTTCGTCTGCCCCTCAAGGAACCGAAAGGCTGTACAAGCCTTAGCTTCTGTACCTGATACTCCCAAGCCAACCAAACGCCTGACTTTGCTCCGGAGTACTCATGCATCGAGAGTATCAATGCATCTTACGAAGCAAAGTTGGGGTCCAACAAACGCTCACGAGGCGTCGAGGAGTATCGGAAGGCTCTGAAGGAGACCAGAAGAGTGTCGAGGGAGGAGCCGCGAGCAGCAAAGGGTCGACAGGCGGCGCGTAAGCGTCCTCAAGGCTCTACTTCCACTGTTGAGCCTGCCCCAAAGAAGGTCCGGAGAGACTTGGCGGCCGCAGTTTCTCCGTCCGAGGACATCCCTTTTGGTGCTGAGGAACAAAGGGAAGAAGAGGAAGATGAGGATGACACCCCTTTATCCCGTACCCATGGGTTGCGCAGCAGGGGCCCCATGATTTTAGAAGAAGGGGAGTTCACTGACAAACCCACCGCCATTGATGAGGCTGAGCAGTTTGAAGTCGACATAATGAGCGGAGGTGATGTTGAGATTCCAGGGGTCTCAACTCAGCCCGGGTCTTCCTCAGCTCACGAGAGGAAGGATGAGGCACAACAGCCTGGGTCCCCTACTGTATTAATCCCCAGTCCTCGGGTAGTTGACCCCAGCCCTACCACTGGGGTATTTGGTGGTAAGGCCCCGGTTGCCGAGGCTTCTCATGTTGAACTACCGTCTTCTTCATCCGAAGAAGAAGGGTATGATTCAGGCGATGAGGTCGACTTTGGCGATGAACCCGCTCCTTCTGATCCGAGTAAATTCTCACACATCTCGAAGGAAGAAATTTATGGGTGTGAGCCGTGACGGCGTCACCACCAGCGGCAGTTATTCCTGCTGAAGCTGCTGAAGGTACTCTTTCCGCCTAACTCATCCTTTTAACTAGGAAAAGAATTTTGACGTTTTCTTTTTCATTTGGCTTCATATTGCAGGGCTGGTCGCGGTTAGCGAGGCCGCTGCTTCCTCCCAGATCGAGGAGATGATACAGGAGCTGGCCCAGCAGGAGAGAGTTGATACTCCCATTACCGGGATGCCTCAAGAAAGGGCGATTATCGAAGTCAGGGAGACTTCCACCCTGCAGGATTCACCTAAGAACTCGCCATCTTTGGGCCCTCAGCTAGGTAAGGAAATATTGATATTTTGGATGTTTTCCTTTTACTGTCGTAGCTGATATTCTTGTAATTTGCAGAGGGCACTGAGGAAGCTCGGGTAGGAGACTTGGCGGTCAGTGCCTACCCGGAAGGCCGTGCAGCTCAGACCTCGGCCAAGGACCCTGAAGAGGTCGAGCTTACTGTCATTTCATCGGTTGCGAAGGTTTCTACGGACGTAGTACCCCCAGAAGCGCCGGTGGCTACTCTTGCTCCTGCCGCACCCGTAGTCAGCCCGACTCCTGTACCGGAAGAATTGGTTTACGTCCCTCGCCCTGTGATAGAAAGGGGATCGGGGAGTGCTTCAGCAGAAATCTTCCCAGGCGGTGATACCATAGGGGAACTGACACGTCAAGTGGTGCAGCAGTTCTTTGCCTCTATGCGATCATGTATTGATCTCATTCTGTCTAGGAATAGTTCCTTCGAATTCGCCCGGGTGTTTCTCGGAAATCTGGTCGAGAACATCAATTTAGCCGGAGGCCCTTCACCAGCCAAGGCGTGTCTGCTACTGGTGGAGCAGTTGGGACATGACTTGAAAGAGCTCAAGTCCTTGGCAGACGCTGGCTCAGTACAAGAGGCCCGGGCAAATCTGGATAGGCTTCTTGCTGCTCAAGAACAAGAGCGGAAAGAAATGGAGGAACAAATAGCTGAAGAGACCCGCCATCTCCAATATTTCCAGGCTGACCGTCAAAAGCTGATTGGCGATTCAAGGGAATCTGAACTCGTCATGCAGAGCGCAGAGCAGGTGATTATCGGTGCTCGGGCCACCATAGCCAAGGCAAAGGCCTTAATCGCGATCAATGAGCAGAAGCTTGCCACTGCTAGGAAGAAGCTGGAAGAGCTGGAAGCTGCCAGGACACAGGCTGAAGAAAACCTCTCCGCTCATTCCTCCAGACTGGAATCTCTACGAGCGCAGCTGGCTGCGAAGAAATTCTTATCTGAGGAGGAATTGCGGGTCCAAGCTCTCATGGAGGCTGAGAAGGCGCGCCAACATGAGATACATCACCTTAGAGAACAAATCCGTTCTTTGGCGAACCAGGACTTTTAGCCTTCTTTTCTTTTTTTTTGTAAAGAAAAAGACACTCTATTTATCAAGAGTGTTTGTATATACTTTTACCATTTTTGAATAATAAAAGTTGTTGAAATTTTTGTTCCACCTTCATTGTCCCGTTGTAGATGAATTTAACTTCTCAATTGCAGTCTTTGGTTGTGGTCTCTGACTGACTGTGAATAACAAACTTAGGTAGCACTAAGTTCTTTTGCTGGGACGCGGCGCCGTTCCAAAGGGTGACGCGGTTATAAGGAACGCGACTTTGACCTGCCAGTGAAGACGCGGTGCAAGTTGACGCGAAAGGCACAACTTTGAGTGTGACTGACTGGCTGCAATCCTTAAATTTATCCAGATGCAGAGTTCAGGATACATTCAGAATGTGGTCTTACGCCCCTTAAAATTGACGCAGTCAGGGACGCGACGCTGAGGCTCGGTGCAAGACCAATTATCATCTATGTAGACGCAGCTCCAAGGCACTGGTGAAGGTGATAGGCCTTCTCCGTTGAAGATATAAGCTTCGGGACGCGGCTTTATGTGCTTTCCCACTGAGACCCCCAGGATGAGTTCCTTTTGTTGAGGGACGCGACCTTGAGTCGTCTGAGAGACGCGGAGCAACTTTGAGTCATCCAAGAGACGCGAAGGGTCTTCTAACTTGGAATGAAGGAGGATGCCACTTTTTTGAAAAAAAGAGGCGCGAGCCTCTGGACGCGGATTCCACATCTGCGTTTGGTGCAACTTTCCAGGCGTTATGTGTAGCCTGTCATAAAGATCCTGTGAGATTTTCAAACGTCAAGTCTTTGTTGACGATTGGGGACCTGCACCATTCGTTGTTTCCCGAAGCGGTTGTCCACGCGTCGGTTCTTCATTGGGCTTAGGCGTCAATGCCTTTTAATGTCAGACCGGCGCTGGCGGTTGGAGACCAGCGTCTTCGACGTTTCCCGAAGCGACGCTCCACGCATCAGCCTTCCATTGGACTTGGGCAGCCGTGCGGTCATTAAGGCCGACGGTTCTAATTGATGAACCATTAATTATGGTTATTATGGGCTGCCTATAAATAGGGCTCACCCTCTCCCTTCCGCAGCCCCATACTTGGACTGTTCTCTTTGAACAAAGAATGCTCTGAAAAACTCTATCTTCTCCTTTCAAGGACTTCACCAAGGGTTTGCCTCCATGGACGAAGATGACCCAGAGCTTTCATGCTTCTGTTTGGTCTCTTCAGAAGATTACCACTGTCAAGTGATTTCAATAACAGAAAGCGTCTCCTTGAGCACCTTTTATGTCCGCGTTTCGATGCAGAGAGTTCAACTCTTAGTAGAGGCCTCTGCGGGTACGCCATCCCAATTTGCCATGACATTTTTAACCCAACCAGGTTTGAATTTTGATATCATAAAGTCTCAGTTGGTGCATTCCTTTTCTGGAATTTGTGCCATCGACTTAAACTTCTCTGGACGCCAACACAGTGGGCTTTGGCCCCTGGCTGTCGGTTTTGCACACAGAGGTTGCGCCTTGAGGCCGCTGACTTGGAAGAATTTTGACTTCAGGCTGAAGGTTTCAGGCTTGAATTTTGTAACTCCTGTTCATTCAACAGGGAGATGGCAATCTTCGTGTCTGATTCTCTTTGCGTCTCGTCCTTTAAGCGCGGATGCAATAATGAGACTGCGTCTGAATTTTGTGCATATCACAATTTTGACCGCGTCTGTTTCTGCCAGCCCAGAAGTTTGGCTCGCTGTGCGGGTTATTCCCGCGTCTGCAGTCCTCAATGATAGCTGCGTCTGTCACTTAGTGTTTTCTGTTGAAGTACACTAAGCTTCAGATTTTCTAATTTTGTTGCTTCTTGCAGGTAGGCTTGATCATCCTTTCTCATGTTCGCTGGGCCCGTGGGAGAATATATCGGCCGGCGAACTTGTTCGATGTTCGTCCACAAAGGGAAGAAATCATGGTCCCTGCCTTCGGGAGACGAGGATCTGACACCCGCCAAGATCTCTTTGGATTCAATGCACCAGTCATGCTTCCGGGCATGCCATGGTCACAATAGGTATGGCGGTGGAGATAGTGGTGGGTATGGTCTTGGATTCTCCCTTCACCTACCCCAGAAGTGACATCGATGAGAACTTCCATGCTCATTGAATGACTTTCTGGTGGTGGAGATGTTCATCAACGAAGGATCATACCCCCACTTCGGATGGTCAGGTGGAATCAGAAGATTCTGCTGCCTTTCGACCTCAAGAAACACCATTGTTCCTGGTTAACAATGGACTCTTTTGATGTTTACATCATGCATCGTGGTGCAACCAGCTTCCGATCGTCACCGCAGTGTTCAATCATATTCTGGCGCCCTTCCAAACATCTTGTACTTGGAATCAAACGCAGCTTTAAGGAGTGAGTGCAACCTCTGAGAGAGAGAGAGAGGGACTTCTTTGTGTACTCCTGTATTGTAACACTCGATCTTATTGTATAAGAGAGCGTCTTGTATCACTTTCATATGCCTGGATATAAATAAAAATGACACTTTTCTTTTTGTCTCTTCTATTGTCTTGAACTCTTTTGTCTCTTTTTAATCAGACGCATAGAAGCAAAGAATCTTTGGCTTGTCAAAACTATGATGAAAATTTTAACAAGTTAAATTTTGTAGGGAGAGATCTTATTTCAAGAACTCCATAGTACTGTCAGAGGTGTAATATTAACTTGACAAGGATAAAATGATTTTTGGTGGACCTGCCACTTTATAAAAAGAAAGTGACAGGTTGAATTGGTACCCCCAGGGAAGATGAGCTTTTATCAGAGGTTTGGGATCAACTTGATTAAGGTCAGCTGGGGAGTTAATGAAAACACTGTTCAATGGTGTAGTGTTAACCTGACAATGTTTTTAGGTAGACTCATTATTCTGTTGAAGAGAATAGCAAGTAAATCTAGATTCGTGGGGAATCTAGGAAGGTGTTTTACCGTTAGAGGTGTGATATTAACTTAACGGGTTGAACGTAGTCTTGTCAGAAGTGTGATGCTAACCTGACAAGGATGTGAGTCAGAGGTGTGATATTAACTTGACTCAGAAATACTTCAGTTTCATTTGAGAAAATAAGAAGTGTCACTGACATAGGTGTGATGTTTAACTTGGCAGTGAGGGTAATGCTAGAGGTGTAATTTTGAACCTGGCATTGGTCATCTCGGCTTGGATAAGGAAGTCCGAGGAAAAGTCATGGCTATAGGTGTATTGTTGAACTTAGCAATGACTTAGATGCTAGAGGTGTGATGTTAACTTAGCATCATCCATTTCAGCTTCGACATGGAAGTCTGAAGGAATGTAACTGTCAGAGGTGTGATATTAAACTTGGCAGAAACTTGATTACTGTTTGGAAGCATGATGTTAACTTAACAGTAAGTTGTCAGAGGTGTGGTATTAACTTGACAGAAATTGATTTGCGATATGAGCAATTTGAGGACTTGTCATCCTATTGATGAGAATGGACAAGTGGAGTTTAAAAAAAATGTCAGAAGTATAGTGTTAACTTGACAAGTTTGGATTTGCGATATGAGCAATTTTGAAGATTTGCCATTCTATTAATGAGAATTGGCAAGTGGAGTTTGAAGTGCCAGAGGTATAGTGTTAACTTAGCAACGACTGTATTTCGTAGACCTACCATTCTGTGGATGATAATTGGTAAAGGATTTTGGAGGGGAGAGTGGAGTCGAGTCCACTTAGGATTTTTAGCAAACCCTCAGCTATCAACGGATTTGAGGTGCCTTTACCAACTACCGTTTGAGTTGGGCTAGCCATGCTATTCCCCTCAGCATGATGAGTTGTCGAAGACTTATGTTGGGCTTAAAAGCCAACATTTTCCTCTATCCTTAGCCATCGAAGGCGTCGGATCAAAGGGGAACATGTCCCTTAGGATTTTTAGCGAATCCTCAGCTGTCAACGGGTTTGATATGCCTTTACCAACTACCGTTTGAGTTGGGCTAGCCATGCTATTCCCCTCAGCATGATGAGTTGTCGAAGACTTATGTTGGGCTTAAAAGCCAACATTTTCCTCTATCCTTAGCCATCGAAGGCGTCGGATATTAATGAAGAAGCTCTTCTTGATTTGATCAGAGGTGTACTTTTAACTTGATCGGTAAAAGAACACTATCTAAGGATAGTATTTCTTCAGGAATCTACCATTGATCGGCATCATGAGTGTATCGCCATTTGAAGTTATGAGACGATATGACCCATTTGAGTAGACTGACTCTACTACAAATGGCCTTTCCCATTTGGGCTGGAATTTTCCTTTTGTCTTGTGCGTCATCACAATGGGTCTTCTGACGGCTAAGACAAGGTCGCCTTTCTTGAAAGTTCGCACTTTGAATTTCTTGTTGAAGGCTCTGGTAATCCGGGCTTGGTAAAGCTCGATTTGTTGTTGGGCCTGCAGACGTTTGTCATTCAAGGCCTCCAATTCCTGGAGTCGCTGTCGGTGCTTCTCCTCTGTTGTCATCTCCGCTGTCAAGGCGACGCGTAGAGATAGAATTTGGATTTCCAGTGGAAGCACGGCTTCACACCCATATACCAGAGAAAATGGTGTAGCTTTAGTCGGGGTTCGGACAGTTGTGCGATAAGCCCATAAGCATTCACCTAGCTTGTCATCCCAGTCACGCTGACTTTTCGAGACGAATTTCTTGAGAAGCTTGCCAATGGTCTTGTTGAAAGCTTCTGCGAGGCCGTTAGCGGTGGGGTAGTATGCCGTTGAGGACACACTCTGGATTCTGAACTTGGCGCAGAATCTCTGGAAAGCCTGGCTGATGAACTGGGGTCCGTTGTCGTGGACAATTCGCCGAGGTACCCCAAAGCGATAAATGACTTGATGTTTCACGAACTTGATCACATCAGATGACTTCACTTCCTTCAAAGGAACGGCCTCAGCCCATTTGGAGAAGTAATCGGTTATTGCCAAAATAAACCGATGTCCTTTTGATGACGGCGGGCTGATAGGGCCAACTACATCCATCCCCCACATTTCAAATGGCCAGGTAGAGGTCGTAGAGTGAAGGTACCCTGGCGCTTGATGGATGAAATCCCTATGTACTTGGCAAGCGTGACATCTTTTGGCATAGGTGACGGCATCGGTAATCATCTTGGGCCAATAGTAACCCAACCTTTGAAGTCGATATGCCAGTTTTGGGCCAGGTTGATGAGCTCCACACATGCCGTCGTGGGCTTCTTTCAATATTTCCAGTGCTTCCTTTGGTGAAAGGCAGCAGAGCAAGATCCCGTCATGCGATCGACGATACAATGTTCGTGTGATCGCATTATAGTAGTATTTGGGGGCTTTCCTTCGAATGGCAGCCGCTTTCTTGGTGTCTTCAGGCAGGATGCCGTACAAGACATAGTCGATATAGGAGAATCGCCAGTCTCTAAGCTCTGGACTGGTTGACGATTCCAGCGCTTCTTTGTCTTGACAATCTCCCTTTGACTCCTGATAGTCCTTGAGAGCAATTCTCGGGCAATACAGGTCATGGCTGTAGACGAATATCTTCTCCATTGCTCCAACTGGAAGAGCTAAGGAGGCCGCGAGGGATGCGAGTGCATCTGCATGCGCATTTTGCCTGCGCGGTACATGATCGATGTAGAAGTTTGTGAACCTCTCAGCCATGTGGATAGTTGTGTTGTAGTAGGGTACTAGGTCCTCATGTCTGACTTCGTACTCTCCGCGAACTTGGTTGACGATGAGTTTAGAGTCGCCGTATGCCTCGAGATTTTTAACGCCAATCTTATCGGCGAACTGCATCCCAATCAGAAGAGCGTTGTATTCCGCTACATTGTTGGAGCAAGGCTCGGTTAACGAGACAGCTCGAGGAATCACATAGTTCTGTGGGGAAACGAGTACTACTCCTACTCCCGCTACTATGTGTACTTTTGGGCTTGTTCTGGATGCACCGTCAAAGAAAAGTTGCCACACTTGACTTTCAAACGATGTCTGAGTCAACCAGACTTCGGCGACCTCGTCTGGGAGATCCTCGTAAACTTTGGCTGCCCTCAGATCTGGGTGTTCAGCTAGGAAATCCGCCACCGCTTGTCCCTTAATAGCTTTTTGTGGTAAAAAGTGTATCTCATATTGGGATAGCAGTATGGCCCATTTGGCCAGCCGGCCGTTCAATGATGAAGGCTTAGTCATAAGTAACCTCAGGGGGTTGACTTTTGATATGACGTTTATAGTTTGGCCTACCAGATACTGTCGCATTTTCTGAATGGCGAACACTAACGCCAAACATTCCTTCTCGATCGGATTATACCGATGTTCGGCTCCGATCATTGTTCTACTCAGATAGTAGATCGCTTGCTCTCGTGCTTGATCATCATTCTGAGCTAGTAGAGCCCCCAAAGAATGATCCATTGCTCGGACGTATACCAGGAAAGGTTTTCCGGATATCGGAGCTGCAAGGACTGGTGGTTGTGTGAGGTATTGCTTGATTTCCTCGAACGCTTGTTGGCAAGCGCCGTCCCAAATGAACGAGGCACCCTTCTTCATTAACTTAGCGAAGGGTTGGCATCTTCCAGAGAGATTTGAGATAAACCTGCGGATGTATGCCAATCGTCCTTGCAATCCTCTGAGTTCCCTGAGATTCCTCGGAGGTTGCATCTCCTGGATAGCGCGAATCTTTTCCGGATCTAAATGAATTCCTGTGGAAGTCACTACAAACCCTAGGAACTTGCCGCTGGCCACCCCCAGGAAGGATTTGGTAGGGTTCATCTTCAACTGATGGGCCCGCATGATGTCGAAGACAACTTTTAGATCAGCTATGTGATCGCCTTTAGCACGACTTTTCACCGCAATATCATCAACGTAACATTCCACCGTTTTGCGTATTTGCCGCTGGAAAATGGCGTTCATGGCCCTTTGATATGTTGCCCCCGCATTCTTCAGTCCGAAGGGCATGATGGTATAGCAGTATACCCCCAGTGGTGTCCTGAAAGAGGTATGCTTTTTGTCGTCAGGATACATTTTGATTTGATTGTATCCTGAGAACCCGTCCATGAAGGACATTCGTTCGAATCCACAAGTATTGTCAATCATGACGTCTGTGATTGGCAGTGGGAATTCGTCTTTAGGACAAGCCTCGTTTAGATCAGGGAAGTCAATGCAGATCCGGGTCTTTCCGTTTTTCTTAGCAACGGGGACGATGTTGGCTACCCAATCGGGATGTTGCTCTTCCCTGATGAAGCCAGAATCTATAAGCTTTCTGACTTCTGATTGAATCGCCTCCATTATCTCTGGACGGAACCGTCGCTGTTGTTGTTTGACAGGCTTTATGTCCGGATTGATGTTGAGGCGGTGCATAGCTACTTGAGGATAAAGTCCGGGCATGTCTTCATAATTCCAGGCGAAGACGTCTATATACTCTTGAACAAGAGATATTAGATCTTTTTTCTCTGATGGTGACAGGTCGTCACTTATGAAGATGGGCTTAGGGTTAGCCTCATCTCCTAGATTGATCTGAACAACCTTGTCTTGTGTGGGTGGTTCGCGCTGTTCAAAACGGGTGTCCCAAAGAGTATTTAAATGTCTGATCCAAGGATCTGCATCGGATTGGATCATTTCTTCATCTTCGTCTTCCAAGTGGCTTGTTGAAGCCATGTTCACTGAAAGTTCCCCGAAGATGTTGCCGACACTAACATCTGACTCCCACGATGACGTGCCTGAAGAGTAATCGTTGCTTAACGATTCTCGAGAGTCAGAGGCTGATGGAGCCAGAGTTGATACATAGCCCAACCCCCTGCGCGTCCGATGATAATAATCGGAGGCTTTCCCTTTTGGCACGAAGGAGCGAAGTAGCGTTCTCCTTCCTTTGCCGAAGTTCAACCCAAGTCTGCTTGTTAGGTCATACCCCATGCATTTCATCATTCTGAGTGCTTTTGGTTCATAATGATCGAACTGAGGGGATTCCTCCTCGCTTTCTGATTCTTCGCGGGGCATTGGTTCAGACGAGATCCGCCCAAAAAGGATTGGTTTTTGGCCTTTTCGTCTTGCTGGAACCGTGAATATAGATTCCTGCGCATTACCATTATCTTGGTATGTCTCGAAAGACGATTTCACTGGTACATGCAACGATGTCAAAGCATCCATTGCCGACCAGAGATCATCATCTACTTCGGTACTAGTGTCTGACGGTACCGAATCAGAAGCAAATACAGAAAGATACGCCAAATCTAACTCTTCATTAATGTACCAACCGCCTACATCGTCGGTGGTATTATCAACATCGAGCTTATTAATGCTCTTTACAAGTGGTTCCAACTCCCACAAGCACTCTTCTTTTTCTGGCTCGGTGTCAGCTTCATTACCAGAGTCTGGCTCCTCTGGTTGCGGGACTCCATCTGCTTCTACAGATTCCTGGTATAGGAGGGAATCTGTGAAATAGTTCTCGACTCCCTTGAACGGATGCCTTTCGGCAATCAACGTCCGCACCTCTCCACTCTCGTCAATGTATTTAATGACTTGATGGAGAGTAGAGGGAACGATGGAGTTGCGGTGAATCCACGGCCGCCCCAACAGTAGGTTATAGGAAGTGTCGGCATCAATGACATAGCATGTCACTTCCGACTTTAGGCTTCCAATCTGGCATTTGAGCTTGACCTTCCCCATTGGACAGGTACTATTGGCATTGAACCCATAGATGGTTGTCTGAGTAGGGCTCAAACGATGAGTAGGAATGCCCAGATGTTGCATGACCCGGCGAGGCATGATGCTTAACGCGGACCCTGGATCCACCTGAATGCGGTTCACCTCAGATGACCCGATGTACCCTACGAAGTAAAGGGGTCGATCATGTTTCCCTTTGACTTGCATATCATCTGCCGTGAAGGTGATGCAGGGAATACTTTGGGAGGCGTGGAGGCAATCCTCTACATCTTCCTCCTCCGGTAGCTGGGTCATGAAGACTTCAGCGTTAGCCAGAGCTTCTTGTAGAGCTTCTCTGGTCGACTTTGATAATCTGAGAAGCTCATAAAGAGTAATCCGCGCCGGGATGTTGGCTAACTGAGCCAGGACATCAAAGCGGTAGGGTGCCGTGGATCCTTCCGCTATGTCTTTTGAAAGAACTCGAGAAAATCGAAGTTCTTTCTGTTTCTCCCCGGGTTGCTTCGTGGAGGGCTTGGCTGGCTCTGCAGCGGGTCTTGGAGGGGTTACCATCGTTTCGCCATACTTTTTTAAATATGGCTGCCCCGAACGGGTTTCCGCCACCAGTTGACTGGGTTCTGTGGCCAGAACTATTGCATCCTTGTGCTGTACAGCCTGGACGCGGGATTCAGAGACGCGGCTCTCGCGTCGCAGCTTTAGGACGCGTGTCTGGCGTCTCTGCTGAGAAGAGACGCGGCTGTCCGTTGCTGCTTGGTGCGTCGGGGCAGAGACGCTTGAGAGAGAGTGGGCTGCTGGGCCCCACGCCTAAGGGCGCGTACCTCTTGCACTTGACGAGGCGCGCAGGCTTCGCCTTGGCATTTGGTGAGTTGGACTTCAGAGGACCTAATTTGGGGAGTCTCGCGTTTGGGCCGCCAAACGCGGACTTCGCGTGTTGGACGTGGCGCGGCCGAGGCGCCGGATTGAACTCTGCGTCCTGCCTCAGTTGGACAATCAGAAGTTCTAACTTGCAGTTGACGCGCACGCCTTCTCTGTCGACGCTCAGCGTTTCGGTTGCGTCGTGGTGGTGGAGAAAAACCAACGACGACCTGGTGCTGAGGGAGAGGGTGGACTGGCTGGACACCAGAGATTTTGACCACGCGGGTCTCCTGAGAGACGCTGACGCGTGTGTTCCGCATGGCGCGGTTGGTCGCAACGGCAGTTGTGCCTGAGACCATGCGGGCCTCCTGAGAGACGCTGACGCGTGTATCCTGCTTGGCACAGTTGGCTGCGGCACCCTTTGCAGCAGCAGCGCCCGAGAGAGCCTCAGATCGGGCTTCAGGGCCATTCCCAGTCGAGACCCTGCGGCAGACGCGGGTCTTTGGGCTCCTGGAGCCGGAAGAGAGAAACTCTTCATACTTTGCCTAGTCGAACTCGACAATGAGCGATTCGACCATCTTCCCTTTATGGAGGACGTCTCCTTGCGCCACGATTTGTTCGTCAGTGACAAATGTGGTCCCCAGCGGAGTCGCCATCTCTTGTATGCGTCAGAAAAGGAGGATTCGATTGCAAAATTCTTTTGATTGGATAGAAGATTACAACAGATCACTCTTCTGATTACAAGGGAGGGAGGATGTTGAGTCTTGAATCCTCCCTTTGTTTAAGGCTGGGTTCTTCAAGTGGCGGTGGAGAGTGAATCTTGTTCTCCGTTGACCGGGTGATCGTCGTGAGCTTCCAGGGATCTCCTCTTCGGATGGTAGATGGAGTAACTCAGCTTTGTCTACCAAAACTCTCAAAGAGAAGGTAGGCAAAGAACAACTTGAACACGGCAAGTTCTCTGAAGGGCTTAACTCTCTCTCTTTTCTGTCAGAAATCCTCTGACCAAAAAAAGTCCTTTCTCTTCATAGCGACGGGGCTATTTATAGGGGTTTCAGGGGCGTACGTGCCTCCTAAAAACACTCCATAATGGGGGCTAACTTTCCCCGTTATGTGGGTCGTGATTGGCCCTGAAACCGGGACGGTTACAACTGAGACGCGGGTGTCAACCCACGCGCCTTGGAGCAGCTGAGACGCGGTTCTCTACCCTCGCGCCTTGGTGCTGCAATTCTTCTGAGACGCGGATTCGAACCCTCGCGCCTTGATGTTGAGATGCGGGTGTCTAGTCTCGCGCCTTGGTGCTGCTGAGACGCGGATTTAAACCCTCGCGCCTTGGTGCGGCTGAGACGCGGCCAAAATCGGCTTTGCGTCTAGAACTTGGAATTCTGCTTTTTAATGGCTTGTCTTTTAGTGATTTTTAGACAACCTACACCATGTTAAAACTTCACATGATAAAATTCCCCATGCTCACACTACACATAACTCTCATGCTAAAGTTTCTCATGCTCACAAATCACACACTCACTATGCTTTTAGATATGGTAGAGTGTATAGATGCACTTATTGTGGTAAAAATGGACATTTAGCTAAGTTTTATTATGACCAACTAAATAGATCAAATAATCTTGTTTGGGTTCATGGCACTAACCCTTTAGGACCCAAGAAAATGTGGGTACCAAAATCAAGTCTTAAATTATTTGATGTAAGTACACACTAAGGCTCCAAGACGTAGGGAGCGGTGGTACCTTGATAGTGGTTGTTCAAGACACATGACGTGGGACATCAACAACTTCACAACCCTATCGAGGTACATGGAAGGTGGCACCGTCACCTTCGGGGATGACTCCAAAGGAACTATCATCGGTATAGGTAACATTCTAATTGGTGCATCTCCTATTATAGAAAATGTTGTTTTAGTAGATGGTTTAAAACATAATTTGCTTAGCATTAGTCAATTTTGTGACCGTGGACTTAAAGTTGTTTTTGATGATTCTTCTTGCAAGATTTTTGATGTTAAATCCGACGTTTGTATTCTTACCGGTTTTCGTGACAATAATGTTTACATCATTGACATGCTTAATTTAGATTGTTCTACTAAATGCTTGAATGCTTTTGATGAAAATTCTTGGCTTTGGCATAGAAGATTAGGACATGCATCTTTTGACCATCTTTCTAGGATTAATTCAAAGGAATTGGTGAAGGGTATTCCTTGCTTGAAGTTTGAGAAAGACCGCATTTGTGGTGCGTGCCAACTTGGGAAACAAACCAAGTCTTCCTTCAAACCAATCAAGGATATCATGTCAACTAGGCCTTTAGAATTAATTCATATGGATCTTTTTGGACCAACTAAAACTAAAAGCTTAAATGGTAATAGATATGCATTTGTTTTAGTTGATGATTTTTCCCGATTTACTTGGGTTTTCTTCTTGGAACACAAAGATCAAACTTTTTCTCATTTTAAGATTTTTCGAAAAAGAGTTGAAAAAGAAAAGGGTTTTTCGATTTTGAGAATAAGGAGTGATAGAGGTGGTGAGTTTGTTAACCAACTCTTCATGACTTATTGTGATGAAAAGGGAATTAAGCATGAAATGTCTTGTCCTAGGACTCCACAACAAAATGGAGTTGTAGAAAGGAAAAATAGAACACTTCAAGAGATGGCTAGGACAATGATAAGTGAGTATGACCTCCCTCAATATCTATGGGCCGAGGCCGTAAACACCGCATGCTATATTTCAAATCGTATTTATTTGTGTAAAAATTCTTCCAAAACATCTTTTGAAATGTATCATTCTAGAAAACCTAATGTTGCATATTTCAAAGTTTTTGGATGCAAGTGTTTTGTTTTGAACACTAAATATAATTTGGGTAAATTTGATGCTAAGGCTTATGAAGCTATCTTTGTTGGATACTCTTCTACTAGCAAAGCATATAGAGTATTTAATAGATCTTCACTTACCATTGAAGAATCCATGCATGTTAAATTTAAAGAATCTAATGTGGTTGTTGAGAATGTTGTAGAGATTGACCCATTAGGTGAAGACATGGAGAGACTATCCTTGAAGGACTCACCCGCTCAAGAAGAAAAGGAAGAACCTATTGGTGATGTTCAAGAGGATAAAGAGGAAAGCTCTCAACCGCTTCCTAAAGCTTGGAGATACGCTACAAATCATCCTAAGGAGCTCATCTTGGGTGATGCATCTAAAGGAGTCACAACGCGCTCCAAACTCCATGACCTATGTGGTAACTTTGCTTTCATTTCTCATTTTGAACCCAAATGCATTCTCGAAGCCAAGACGGACTCATATTGGTTGCTTGCCATGCAAGAGGAACTCAATCAATTTGAGTGCAACCAAGTTTGGCACCTTGTTCCTAGGCCCCACGATAGACCAATAATTGGTACTAAGTGGATCTTTAGAAACAAGATGGATGAGTCCGAAAATGTGATTAGGAATAAAGCTAGGTTAGTGGCCCAAGGTTACACTCAAGTTGAAGGAATTGACTTTGAGGAGACCTTTGCACCCGTAGCACGGCTTGAAGCCATACGGATGACACTAGCTTTTGCATCTTTTAAAAATTTTAAACTTTTTCAAATGGATGTGAAAAGTGCATTTTTGAATGGTTTTATTAATGAAGAAGTTTATGTTGCTCAACCTCCCGGTTTTATTGATCATGTTCATCCCGATTTTATTTTTAAACTTGATAAAGCTTTGTATGGATTGAAACAAGCTCCAAGAGCTTGGTAGAAAGGCTTTCTAGTTTTCTCATTTCAAATGATTTTGTTAAAGGCAAAGTAGACACAACTCTATTCACTAAGCATGTTGATAATGACATTTTAATTGTACAAATTTATGTTCATGATATAATTTTTGGTTCTACTAATGAGCTTTTATGCAAAGATTTTGAGAAGGTCATGCAACTTGAATTTGAAATGTCTTCAATGGGTGAGCTCAATTTCTTCCTTGGACTCCAAATCAAGCAATTGCAAAATGGGACGTTCATAAATCAAGCCAAGTACGCAAAGGAACTCGTAAAGAAGTTTGGTCTTGAAGGCTCAAAGGCTTACAACACTCCCATGGCAACTACAACCAAGCTTGATAAAGATGACCAAGGTAAAAATGTTGATATTAAATTATATAGAAGCATGATAGGAAGTCTTTTGTATTTGACGGCAAGTAGACCGGACATCATGTTTAGTGTGTGTCTTTGTGCTAGATTTCAATCGTGTCCTAAGGAATCCCATCTTATTGCGGTAAAACGCATTATTCGTTACATTAAGGGCACAATTGGGATGGGTCTATGGTATCCGAAAACCGGAGATTTCTCAATGACGAGTTATTCGGATGCCGACTATGCGGGTTGTAGAGTAGATAGAAATAGTACTAGTGGGACATGGCAATTTCTTGGTAATTGTCTTGTTTCATGGTCCTCTAGGTAACAAAATTCCGTAGCTCTCTCAACCGCCGAGGCGGAGTATGTTGCCGCGGGGGCTTGTTGTGCACAAGTCCTTTGGATGAAACATACTCTCCTTGATTATGATTTGCATTTTGATCATATAAAAATATTTTGTGATAATACTAGTACTATACACATGACTAAGAATGCAAATCAACATAGTAAGACCAAGCACATTGAGATTAGATATCACTTTCTTAGAGATCATTTTGAGAAAGGAGATATAGATATTGATTATGTTTCTACGGATTTGCAACTTGCCGATATTTTCACTAAACCACTTGATTTTGCTAGATTTTCTTTCATTTGTGGTGAACTTAATGTTTGTGTTATTGAATAAAAATGTTTTCATAACCCTTTTGATGCATGACAAAAAGGGGGAGAATGAGTTTTTATGATAAGAATATGAGTTCATATGGTTTTGGTTCCAAATGAGTTTTTATGATAAGAATATGAGTTCATATGGTTTTGATTCCATATGAGTTTATATATGTTTTTAGTCTTTGATGTGTTTTCATGAATTCTTGTAATTTGAGTTTAAGTGTTTTGCAAGTGTTTTTATATTTTCATGGTTTTTGGTTTCATGTCGTTTACTTGCAAATTACAAATTACATTGTCTTTCCCTTGTTTAATATAGCATAATTTGAGGGGGAGCTTTCTCCTCCCCTATATTCTTGTTTATAGCCTATTTGTTTTGTCACCATCAAAAAGGGGGAGATTGTTGGCCCAAAAGGTTACACTCTCCATTTATTGAGTTTTGATGATGACAAACCAAATAAGAGCTATTTGGTACTAATAAGTTTGTTCAAGATAAGTTTCAGGTTAGTACCATATTTGGAGGCCATTGCTTAGCTATTAAAAGAATTTCTAGGTTCATGAAGCAAAGAAGGCTCTTTGCACATCAAGAAAGGAACATAGAAGAGAAGGCTCTAGCAAGGCATTGCATGGCTCAAGACTTCAAGATTGCTCAAGAATATTTCTGTAGAATTGTTTCTAGTTTTATAGTTTTGTTAAAGAATAGTGAATAGGTTTTGAAGCTCCATCACACACGTTTTTGCGCACATCCTAATTCCAAAAAGATTTCTTATAATATGTACAAAATATTTTAGTATACAATCTTCTGCCTACAAATACATCTTTATGTTTTATACTAATCCCTATTCAAAATTATTTTGGTTAAAATCAAAATCTCTTCCAAATTCTGTCTTTGTTTTGGCTTTTGACCTGAGCCGGTCGACCGCCAGGTCGACCGACCCTATGACAGGTTTAGCCGGTCGACCGTCCGAGTCGACCGAGGTTCTGGCAGGTGCACGTATCCGTGTGCATGTTGCACGGTCGACCCGACGGTCGACCGCTGCTTGCCTGACTGTAACTCAGTTGGTCTCTGTTTGTTTGGGTCGACCGGGCGGTCGACCGTTAGCCTATAACGGCTCTTTTATTTTGTACTGCGGTCGACCGGCCTGTCGACCGACAGATCCGTTGAACAGTAAATGGCTATTTTCTGGGCTGTTTTAAATTTTGTCTTTTTGTGTTTAAAATTTGTTTAAAGGATATATTTTGAACTTAATACTCTCTGATTAGCCCTAAGTTTGTTTTATCCCTAAACCCTAGCCCTCTCCTATAAATAGGGGTGTTTGGGGAGTGTAATACCCCGTTCCCGGAATACGTACTTAATTGCGTATTCAGTTTTTCGATCGTATTTTTCGATTTACTTCCCGTATTTGACCAATTTCAATTTCAAATATCATTTTCTAATATATTAGATTTTATGTGAATTTCTGGAATTTTCTAGAATTAAAATGAATTTCTTCAAAACCGGTGTCGACCAGTGCCACTGATCGATTCCTGAATTTCTATCTTACAAACTGTTTAGAATTTCTCAAAGAGTCTTTAGACATTTCTTCTTAGAGTAATATTTCCTACCTAAATCCTTTTTCTGGAGATTTTACGAATTTATGGATATCCCACCGGAGTCGGCAGAAGACTGATTCCAGTATTTTTATTTCACAATCAGTTAGGAATTTCAAGATGGCCCTTTAGGCATTATTCCTTAAAATCATATTTTCTACCTACATTCTTTTTCTGAGGATTTATTGATTTTATGAAAATTCCAACGGAGTCGGTAGGTAACTGATTCCGGGATTTTTAGTTTTAAAACTATAAAGTATTTCTAAAAAGGATTTCACTATTATTCTTAATATAATATTATGGATTTTTGATATTTATTTCGGGTCGTTCCGAGATACTTGAATTTCGGACGATTCCGGTATTTTCCCGAAAGATTTCCGTATCCACGACTCAATCCCGGGTATCTGTCCTTCCAATATTTTCACATTCTGATTCCAAGAAAATATCTTCTCTTATTCATTTCTTTTCCTATTTTCTTTTTCCTTTAATTCTCCACCACAAATTCCTTTAGCTTCCTCCATAAGCTTCCATTTTCATCCACACATTTTCCACCAATCTCCACCACACAAATCTCCACCTCACCCTCCACCTCACCACTTCCACACACTTCTTCTCCACCTCACCCCCTCACATGGCAAGCTCCTATTGGCCAAGAGAAACACCTCATCATCCCCACTTTGCAAT
Organism: Agave tequilana; assembly: GCA_038442645.1. NCBI lineage: Eukaryota > Viridiplantae > Streptophyta > Magnoliopsida > Asparagales > Asparagaceae > Agave > Agave tequilana. Next base: position 35,544 of record JAVJIF010010625.1, read on the forward strand.
TAAGCCCCTCTCTTTTATTTAATTGCAACTCCTTCACAAATCCAAAACTCTATAAATACCCTTCCTTCTCCATTTCATTTCTCTTCTCTCTCTTCACCACTTCACCAAGATATTAGCCTCCATCACAAACTCTCTTCATCTCAACCACCACAACCACCACCACACCAACTTCAACTTCTTCTTCTTCCTCCCTCTCCATGGAAACCACCACAAATTCCAAAGCTTCCACCTTTCCTTTACCTTCTCTAAAAATACCACCACCATCAAAACCCTCCACAAAACCACCACTCCACCACCTATACCATGGCCGGCCACCTCCAAGATCACCACCAAGGGGTGGCGCACCACCCCTAGGCCGGCGGCCTTCCAAAGGGCAAAGCCCTTCCCTTTGCCCACTTGGTGTTTATCCTCTCCCGGGGATTCCAACACGCGAGTAGCGCTTTAGGCGAGTATTCTTACTCGCTACCTTCTTGCTTCATATTTCTATTTTATGTTTATATGTCTTTCACTACTTTCGTATTATGCGTGGCCGACCCTTCGTGGTCGTTGACTTCTGAGTTTCCCCTATGATTGCCATGCTATTTTTTCAGACTTATCAGTTACTTGCTTTCTTTTAACACATGTATATCACCTGACTTCTACTGGATTATCACTTGACTACTTGACATGCCACTATTTGGCAAGACCTTTATGTGGTACCATGACTTACCCAGACTATCATCTATCTCCTGACTTGACTGGTTACGTGTTGTATATCACCATTTTGTCATGCTATCTCTTTACAACAAGGCATGATACACTTGACATTGTATAATTATCTCGATAATGGGAATGTAGTACCTGATCACTTGCTATGTCTTACATTTCTGATTACATTTATGATTACAGTTCTGACTACATGTATGATTACAGTTATGATCCTACTCATTCCCATAATCAGATAATTATAATAATAAACTATAAAAAGGACAACTTGTATGGGTATGGGAGGAAGTGATGGATGCCGGAATGATACCTTGCTTATAGTGATGGGATATATATTGGCGGTAAGTTATATGTCATTACATTTAGGGGGACTTTGGGCCTCCAAAGCTGGTTCCAGGTGTATGGAAACCACTATAAGAGGTGATATCAGTTCTCCATCTACTTCCGTTAACAACCCTCGCCTAGCTATATATGGATGTATGTGTGTTGGGGTGCACACCTGGACACATACCGAGATATATGGGTCAGACGAGTAATAATAATAAGTGTTCCTGTTACTCCGTTGTATGCACTTAGATTACGATAATATGAGATAAAGGTATATAGATGAGGGTTTCCTTGTTTGGATTATTCCTTCGATGTACTAGTCTCATGGAGTCGTAATCTGAAACCATACAATTAGATTGCTCACCCTGAGTCCTGTTATGATACCTGTTATGTCCTCCTGTCATACCTGTTATATATTCCCGTTATGATTCCTGTTATACCTGCTATGCATGTTATGATTCCTGTTTTGTGATTATTATGCTATACCTGTTCTAACCTATCTGCCTCATGAGTACTTCTTACTTGGTATCATTTGCACACTTGTGCTCATCCTGCTTCGCCACTTGGCATTGTATCATACTCGCCTGGGGAGTGTCACTGACTCCCCTGGACCTCACGTCCAGGTCATGGAGCCCGGAGCGTGTGGATTTCCCCCTTTGCTGATCAGAGTAGCGCAACGGTAGCGCGGACCTCCAGCCGACCTTCGGAGCTCCATCCTTCCAGGCCCCCTGTGTGCCTCTCGAGTTCCCATGTGTAAACTCGTGAGTGCCTTTTATACTGTTCATTCATGTATATTCCTTGTATTCTCGCATTTGCGCATACTAGTGATATGATATTCATGTAATATTGTAATCACTCTGGTGATAACTCTGTGATTGTATTTATGTGTTGGAATGTATAATGCACCATTTGCTTCCGTACTCTGATTCTTGTCTGTACTGATGCTTAGCGTATATACGGGAAGGTACTTCGACTTACGTATATACGTTGCAGTGACGTCCCCGTATCCGCGGGATCGGGGCGTTACAAGTTGGTATCAGAGCCTAGGCTCTGGACATCTTCAGTACGTCCAGAAGGCAACTCAATAGTAAAGAGATTTGCAACTGGAACACATGAGTCTTGGTTATACATTCCAACTACAAGTACAGAGTTATCTATTTCTTGACTATCTTTCCTTTGATTCCTAGTCCCTTCCTTTGATTCTTCCTATCCTTTCCCTGTTTTGGTTTTATGAAGCCTTTATTCCAGCCTTGTCCCCTTTGTATTCAATTTAACCCCTTAACGAAATTGCGAGGACGCAATTTTTGTAAGGTGGGTAGATTGTAATACCCCGTTCCCGGAATACGTACTTAATTGCGTATTCAGTTTTTCGATCGTATTTTTCGATTTACTTTCCGTATTTGACCAATTTCAATTTCAAATATCATTTTCTAATATATTAGATTTTATGTGAATTTCTGGAATTTTCTAGAATTAAAATGAATTTCTTCAAAACCGGTGTCGACCAGTGCCACTGATCGATTCCTGAATTTCTATCTTACAAACTGTTTAGAATTTCTCAAAGAGTCTTTAGACATTTCTTCTTAGAGTAATATTTCCTACCTAAATCCTTTTTCTGGAGATTTTACGAATTTATGGATATCCCACCGGAGTCGGCAGAAGACTGATTCCAGTATTTTTATTTCACAATCAGTTAGGAATTTCAAGATGGCCCTTTAGGCATTATTCCTTAAAATCATATTTTCTACCTACATTCTTTTTCTGAGGATTTATTGATTTTATGAAAATTCCAACGGAGTCGGTAGGTAACTGATTCCGGGATTTTTAGTTTTAAAACTATAAAGTATTTCTAAAAAAGGATTTCACTATTATTCTTAATATAATATTATGGATTTTTGATATTTATTTCGGGTCGTTCCGAGATACTTGAATTTCGGACGATTCCGGTATTTTCCCGAAAGATTTCCGTATCCACGACTCAATCCCGGGTATCTGTCCTTCCAATATTTTCACATTCTGATTCCAAGAAAATATCTTCTCTTATTCATTTCTTTTCCTATTTTCTTTTTCCTTTAATTCTCCACCACAAATTCCTTTAGCTTCCTCCATAAGCTTCCATTTTCATCCACACATTTTCCACCAATCTCCACCACACAAATCTCCACCTCACCCTCCACCTCACCACTTCCACACACTTCTTCTCCACCTCACCCCCTCACATGGCAAGCTCCTATTGGCCAAGAGAAACACCTCATCATCCCCACTTTGCAATTAAGCCCCTCTCTTTTATTTAATTGCAACTCCTTCACAAATCCAAAACTCTATAAATACCCTTCCTTCTCCATTTCATTTCTCTTCTCTCTCTTCACCACTTCACCAAGATATTAGCCTCCATCACAAACTCTCTTCATCTCAACCACCACAACCACCACCACACCAACTTCAACTTCTTCTTCTTCCTCCCTCTCCATGGAAACCACCACAAATTCCAAAGCTTCCACCTTTCCTTTACCTTCTCTAAAAATACCACCACCATCAAAACCCTCCACAAAACCACCACTCCACCACCTATACCATGGCCGGCCACCTCCAAGATCACCACCAAGGGGTGGCGCACCACCCCTAGGCCGGCGGCCTTCCAAAGGGCAAAGCCCTTCCCTTTGCCCACTTGGTGTTTATCCTCTCCCGGGGATTCCAACACGCGAGTAGCGCTTTAGGCGAGTATTCTTACTCGCTACCTTCTTGCTTCATATTTCTATTTTATGTTTATATGTCTTTCACTACTTTCGTATTATGCGTGGCCGACCCTTCGTGGTCGTTGACTTCTGAGTTTCCCCTATGATTGCCATGCTATTTTTTCAGACTTATCAGTTACTTGCTTTCTTTTAACACATGTATATCACCTGACTTCTACTGGATTATCACTTGACTACTTGACATGCCACTATTTGGCAAGACCTTTATGTGGTACCATGACTTACCCAGACTATCATCTATCTCCTGACTTGACTGGTTACGTGTTGTATATCACCATTTTGTCATGCTATCTCTTTACAACAAGGCATGATACACTTGACATTGTATAATTATCTCGATAATGGGAATGTAGTACCTGATCACTTGCTATGTCTTACATTTCTGATTACATTTATGATTACAGTTCTGACTACATGTATGATTACAGTTATGATCCTACTCATTCCCATAATCAGATAATTATAATAATAAACTATAAAAAGGACAACTTGTATGGGTATGGGAGGAAGTGATGGATGCCGGAATGATACCTTGCTTATAGTGATGGGATATATATTGGCGGTAAGTTATATGTCATTACATTTAGGGGGACTTTGGGCCTCCAAAGCTGGTTCCAGGTGTATGGAAACCACTATAAGAGGTGATATCAGTTCTCCATCTACTTCCGTTAACAACCCTCGCCTAGCTATATATGGATGTATGTGTGTTGGGGTGCACACCTGGACACATACCGAGATATATGGGTCAGACGAGTAATAATAATAAGTGTTCCTGTTACTCCGTTGTATGCACTTAGATTACGATAATATGAGATAAAGGTATATAGATGAGGGTTTCCTTGTTTGGATTATTCCTTCGATGTACTAGTCTCATGGAGTCGTAATCTGAAACCATACAATTAGATTGCTCACCCTGAGTCCTGTTATGATACCTGTTATGTCCTCCTGTCATACCTGTTATATATTCCCGTTATGATTCCTGTTATACCTGCTATGCATGTTATGATTCCTGTTTTGTGATTATTATGCTATACCTGTTCTAACCTATCTGCCTCATGAGTACTTCTTACTTGGTATCATTTGCACACTTGTGCTCATCCTGCTTCGCCACTTGGCATTGTATCATACTCGCCTGGGGAGTGTCACTGACTCCCCTGGACCTCACGTCCAGGTCATGGAGCCCGGAGCGTGTGGATTTCCCCCTTTGCTGATCAGAGTAGCGCAACGGTAGCGCGGACCTCCAGCCGACCTTCGGAGCTCCATCCTTCCAGGCCCCCTGTGTGCCTCTCGAGTTCCCATGTGTAAACTCGTGAGTGCCTTTTATACTGTTCATTCATGTATATTCCTTGTATTCTCGCATTTGCGCATACTAGTGATATGATATTCATGTAATATTGTAATCACTCTGGTGATAACTCTGTGATTGTATTTATGTGTTGGAATGTATAATGCACCATTTGCTTCCGTACTCTGATTCTTGTCTGTACTGATGCTTAGCGTATATACGGGAAGGTACTTCGACTTACGTATATACGTTGCAGTGACGTCCCCGTATCCGCGGGATCGGGGCGTTACAGGGAGAGATTCACAAGACCAATTAATTACAAGAAAATTTCAAAAGTTTAAGGCATTCAAAAGAGCTTGCTTTCTTGGTTTTTGTGCTGAAATTCTCTCTCATTTTCTGAAGTGTTTTAAAGAATTCTCTGATTTCATTTTCTTTTCTCCTTGCACACAAGAGCTTCATTCCTACTCATTGTTCTCTAAGGACCTTTGTAAGGGAAGAGAATTTTGCAAGAGAGAGTTTGTGGTCTTTTGACTACTAAGAGATTGCTTGTACTTGAGATTGTGGAGTTGGGTACTCCGGTGGATTTGTAACATCTTTGTGATAGTGGAAGTGGTTGGAATCCTTCTGGGGAAGGCGGGGAAGTAGAGCTGGGTGCTCGAACCTTGATAACAAATCTCGGTGTTTGCGTTTGGTTTACTTGCTCTTGATTCTTGCTTTACTTTCATTGCTCCTATTACTTGCTTTACATTCATCTTGCTATATTCACTTGTGTTGGGAGATTGTTGCATCATAATTTTAATTGTGCATTGATTAGCATTATCACCTATTCACCCCTCCTCTAGGTGATTTTCAGTTTTTGATATATTTCTAAACAAAGTAAAACGAGAAAGAAACTCATGGTTACTAACTACTAATGGCTCCACTAACTATGTGAACCTCTTAGTAATAGTTGCCTCACATGTATCCTTGGCCATCACTAGGCCTTGGTTCAAGAGCGTTTCAAAGCATAACCTATATGTTAACTTTCACATCCAAACTCAACAAAACAAGTACAAACTACACTTAGACCATCAAAACTAAATAAGAGCAAGCATGGAATAAAGTAATGTTACCTTGTTAGAGAGTTAGGATGTTAGAGTGTTAGAATCCATCATCATGAGCCATCAATGGCTCTTGCAAGAGCAAGGCCAAGTAGAGGCTATTAGATTTATGTGGATTATCAAGTAAGAAGTTAGCAAGTTAGTAGTTAGTAGTTAGTTGTCATGAGAGAAAATTAGCTAAACATATAATAGGAGTTAGAGAGAAGAAAATAAGAAGAGATAAAGAGAGAACCTTTTATAGATTGTCACCTTCCATTACAAGCACTCTTGCTTTTCACTCATGTACCACTCTCTTTTCTTTTACAAGATCTATAAGAAATGGAAGAAACAAAGAGGAGGAAGAAGAACAACTAACCTAAAATACCCTAAGAAGAAGAAACTACTCTAAAACTACCCTAAAACTAAAGAAAAACTCCTCAAAAACTTCTCCCCCATGTGCTCTGGAAATCGCAGGATATTTATAGGCGAAAGGGGGCACTAGAGAGACTGTACGGAGCCACGCGTCAAATCTTGACGCGCGGTTCCACACAAGAGTCGCGTTTCGCTACGTTTTCGCGGCTTTTCTAGAGCCGCGCGCGGCGCCGCCTGCTGCACACTCCCTCTTGTCCTCCTGTCAGTTCTACCTCTTAGAATCCAGATTTGGGCACCCGATTTTGACAAAACCGCCCTCCAAGGTCAATAGCAATATTTGTAGGCTTTTAATCACCAATTAAATGAGATTTTTGGGCTTCTTCTTCATTTCATGCCATGGACCTAGAAACATACAAGAGAGATATTATTAACATAATTTAATATTAAATTAATGTAAAGATGTGGTATGAAATATGCAATTTTAGAGACTAATCAGCAACCCAGCCCCCTTTACCCAATAACCAAATTCATTAATCTAAATTTATGGGTTTGGGTTTCGGGTCAGTCAGGGACCCGACCTGATAACAACACGATCCATTTGTTACGAAAGGTAAATTATGCTAAACCCCCTGCTGTATAAATTTACTACATTTTAGCTTTTATAAATTACATATTTAACCTATTTATATAGTTTTTAGTGTTCGGGTGATACCTTGAGCATCTAGAGTTCGATTTGGACTATTTTCGAGCGTTGTGGTTGTAGAAAGACGAGTTTCATTCCTATAATAACCATGTGAGTATTTTGCTTTTAGAAATTATAATTTATTGTTTTGAATGAAATCACTTGATTGCTTTATTTAATAAAACATGATTATCGATAAATCACTGTTAATATTATTTAATAAATTGTAATTATTGCTAAAATACTGTAATTAGAATATGTCTAACTACTCTTTAAACACGTTCAATAAAATAATAAATTATCGTGTTTTTTGATTTAATATAAACATTGGTGAATTATCTATATATGTTGAGTAATTAAAAGATGTTGATAAAGAAAATTCAGATTTATAAAAAAATTGATAATTTAAAAATGGTAACATAGATAATTGTGTGTTATTAGTTAGTGATATCGATCATGTTAACAATAAAAAAATTATTATAATAAATATTTATATATATATATATATATTTACACATGTTCTTATTACATATATCACCTTGACACTATCACCGCTGCACTGATATTCTATTGCACTGGACTACTATTATTTCATATACTTGCATCACTATTACATGGATATTGATATTATCTGTACTTGTGTCATCTAGTACACCGGACGCTCCAGTACACTGGACATTGTATTTCATGTATACTGATTACATTCCGATTTTGCATATTTATTATCATATTTGCACATTTAACCTTTGATTATTCTTAATTAAACTTTACTATTTAACCCTCTTTTTATTTATGGTGTGTACTTATTTAAAATAGGAAGACATAAATGAAGGAAGCTTCTAATCTATCCAATTATCCTATCTAAATTTAGATTTTAATTTAAATTAATTTGAAATCAAGAGGAAGACAAGGATTCAGAGATAATCCCTATCCTAAATTGAGATAAAGGAGAAAAATCAACTGAAATTCAGATTGCTCAAGCTCCAAGTTAAAGATAAAGGGGGAGAATTCAAATTTAAACTCAGATTTAGAGATAATTTGCTTCCCAAGTTATCTAGAAAAGAATATATTTTAAAATCCAGAGTTTAAATGAATATTCTGAGAATAAATCTTCTGATGGTTGGACAAGATAAAGTCATGCACCAAACTGCAGCCCCATCCACCCTGGATTTGCCGCGAAATCGCGACAAAAGCCGCGTTTCCACTGCTTTTGGTTGGAGACTCCTGTGGCGGTTGAGTGTATGAGTTCGATTGGAATTCTACCATCTATTTCTCCTATAAATACCACCCTAGAGTAAGTAGAAGAGAAATATCTCAGTGTTAATTTTAAAGATCAAAACTTAGGATTTTTTTTAGTTTTTTTTCTGAATTTCTTTTGTAATTTCTTAGGATTTAGTTCAAGTTTAATTTGTACAGAAGGAGGAAGCTCTTTATAATTGACGGTGACAACATCAATAATAAGGTTCTTCTATTCTTCTTTCCAGTTTCCTTTTTATTGTTATTTGATTGGAGTTCATTTATGCATCATTTTGTTGGCCCAGAGGCCTTCCACTCTAGTTTTGATGATGATTAACTCATGTAGTTATGTTTACTAATAATCTTGTGATTTTAGTTTCAGATCTTTATGAAAAGTCACCTAGAGGGGGGGTGAATAGGTGACAATGCTAATCAAGGGCAAATTAAAAATTTAAAGTTACAACAATCACAAGATGAATGCAAGCAAGTAAGTATGACAATGAATATGATGAGCAAGTGATAAGTGCAAGCAAAATAGAGTAAGAATTGCAAGAATGTAAACCAATCGCAAACACAAGGATATGTTATCGAGGTTCGAGCACCCAGCTCTACTCCCCCGCCTTCCCCAGAAGGATTCTAGCTACTTCCACTATCACAAAGATCTCAATTACAATGGAGTACCCAACTCCACAATCTCAGTACAAGAAATTTCCTTGGTAGTCAAAAGACCACAAACTCTCTCTTTCAAATATCTCTTCCCTTACAAAGGTCCTTAGAGAATATTGAGTAGGAATGAAGCTCTTTTGTGTGTAAGGAAAAGAAATTGAAATCAGAGAAAAACTTTTGAAAACCCTTCAGAAAAATTGAGAGAATTTAGCACAAAAACCAAGAACTTTGAAAGCCTTAAACTTTTGAATTTTTGCAAAGATTGTTGTTGTAACCAATCTCTCCCCAAACACCCCTATTTATAGGAGAGGGCTAGGGTTAAGGGATAAAACATATTTACTGATGTTTAGGAGGTAATTAGATCAAAATATATCCTTAAACGAATTTTTAAACACAAAAGACAAAAATAAACAGCTCTTAAAAATCTGCCCGTTACTGTTCAAACGGTCGGATCGGTCGACCGGGTCGGTCGACCGGTAGTATAAAAATTTGACCGTTACAGGCGAGCGGTCGACCGACCCAGTCGACCGATAAAACCTGTGAGCAAAAATAATAGTCCGGTCGACCGCCCCGGTCGACCGACAGACGTGCACACGGATACGTGCATCTGCCAGGACTTCGGTCGACTGGTCCGGTCGACCGGACCAGACTGACACAGACTCGATCGACCGACCCGGTCGACCGGATCAGGTCAAAAAGTCAATTTTAAAAAGAAAACAAAGAGGATTTTGATTTTAACAAAAATACTTTTGAACAGGGGTTAGTATAAAACATAAATATATATCTGTAGGCAAAATCTTGTATGCAAAATATTTTTGTATAATTTATAAGAAATTATTTTGGAATGAGCATGTGCGCAAAAACGTGTGTGATAGAGCTTCAAACCTATCCACTATTCTTTAACAAACTATAAACTGAAAAATAAATTACATGAAGACTTCTTGTGCAATCTTCAAGTCTTTGAGCCATCCAATGCCTTGCTAGTGCCTTCTCTTCTATGATCCTTCCTTGATGTGCAATTTGCCTTCCTTGTTTTGTGGAACTTAGAAGTTCTTGCAATAGCTAAGCGAATGGTCTCTAAACATGGTACAAACCTGAAACTTATCTTAACAAACTTGTTAGTACCAAATAGCTCATATTTGGTTTGTCATCATCAAAACACAAAACAATTAGAGAGTGTAACCTCTTGGGCCAACAATCTCCCCCTTTTTGATGATGACAAAACAAATAGGCTATTAACAAAAATATAGGGTAGGAGAAAACTCCCCCTCAAATTATGCTATACTTAAAACACAAGAATATGCTCTAGAAACTAATAATTGAAATGATGCACCAATTATTGAAACCAATTAAAACACAAAAATTTCTCTTGATACCAAAAAAAAAAATATACCAAAAACAACTAAAACACACAAGAATTTATTTAAAACACAAAAACTCATAAAAACAAAACATATAAAAACAAAACATATAAATTCATATGGAACCAAGACCAAATGAACTTATTTTTGTCCATGTAAACTTATTCTCCCCTTTTTGTCATACATCAAAAAGGGTTATGAAAAACATGTTTATTCAATAATACAAACATTAAGTTCTCCACAAATAAACGAAAATCTAGCAAAATCAAGAGGTTTAGTGAAAATATCGGCTAGTTGTAAATCCGTGGAAACATAATCAATATCTATATCACCTTTCTCAAAATGATCTCTAAGAAAGTGATATCTAATCTCAATGTGCTTGGTCTTACTATGTTGATTTGCATTTTTGGTCATGTGTATAGTACTAGTATTATCACAAAATATTTTTATATGATCAAAGTGCAAATCAAAATCAAGGAGAGTATGTTTCATCCAAAGGACTTGTGCACAACAAGCCCCCGCGGCAACATACTCCGCCTCGACGGTTGAGAGAGCTACGGAATTTTGTTTCCTAGAGGACCATGAAACAAGACAATTACCAAGAAATTGACATGTCCCACTAGTACTCTTTCTATCTACTCTACAACCCGCATAGTCGGCATCCGAATAACTAGTCATAGAAAAATCTATAATTTTCGGATACCAAAGACCCATCCCAATTGTGCCCTTAATATAACGAATAATGCGTTTTACCGCAATAAGATGAGACTCTTTAGGACACGATTGAAATCTAGCACAAAGACACACACTAAACATGATATCCGGCCTACTTGCCGTTAAATATAAAAGACTTCCTATCATGCTTCTATATAATTTAATATCAACATTTTTACCTTGTTCGTCCTTATCAAGCTTGGTAGTAGTTGCCATTGGAGTGTTGCAAGCCTTTGATCCTTCAAGCCCAAACTTCTTTACTAGCTCCTTTGCATATTTGGCTTGGTTAATGAAGGTTCCGTCTTGCAATTGCTTGATTTGGAGTCCAAGGAAGAAATTGAGCTCACCCATGGAAGACATTTCAAATTCTAGTTGCATTACCTTCTCAAAATCCTTGCACAAAAGCTCATTAGTGGATCCAAAAATTATATCATCAACATAAATTTGCACAATTAAAATATCATTCTCAACATGCTTAGTAAAAAGAGTTGTGTCTACTTTGCCTTTAATAAAATCATTTGAAATGAGAAAACTAGAAAGCCTTTCATACCAAGCTCTTGGAGCTTGTTTCAATCCATACAAAGCTTTATCAAGTTTAAAAAACAAAATCGGGATGAACATGATCAATAAAACCGGGAGGTTGAGAAACATAAACTTCTTCATTAATAAAACCATTTAAAAATGCACTTTTTACATCCATTTGAAAAAGTTTAAAATTTTTAAAACATGCAAAAGCTAGTGTCATCCGTATGGCTTCAAGCCGTGCTACGGGTGCAAAGGTCTCCTCAAAGTCAATTCCCTCAACTTGAGTGTAACCTTGGGCCACTAACCTAGCTTTATTCCTAATGACATTTCCAGACTCATCCATCTTGTTTCTAAAGATCCACTTAGTACCAATTATTGGTCTATCGTGGGGCTTAGGAACAAGGTGCCAAACTTGGTTGCGCTCAAATTGATTGAGTTCCTCTTGCATGGCAAGCAACCAATATGGGTCCGTCTCGGCTTCGAGAATGCCTTTGGGTTCAAAATGAGAAATAAAAGCAAAGTTACCACATATGTCATGGAGTTTGGAGCGCGTTGTGACTCCTTTAGATGCATCACCCAAGATGAGCTCCTTAGGATGATTTGTAGCGTATCTCCAAGCTTTAGGAAGCGGTTGAGTGCTTTCCTCCTTATCCTCTTGAACTTCACCAATAGGGTCTAGCTTTTCTTCTTGAGCGGGTGAGTCCTTCAAGGATAGTCTCTCCATGTCTTCACCTAATGGTTCAATCTCTACAACATTCTCAACAACCACATTAGTCTCTTCAAATTTAACATGCATGGATTCTTCTATGGTAAGTGTAGATCTATTGAAAACTCTATATGCTTTGCTAGTAGAGGAATATCCAACAAAGATAGCCTCATAAGCCTTAGCATCAAATTTACCCAAATTATCCTTAGTATTTAAAACAAAACACTTGCATCCAAAAACTTTGAAATATGCAACATTTGGTTTTCTAGAATGATACATTTCAAATGATGTTTTTGAAGAATTTTTGCATAAATAAATACGATTCGATATATAGCATGCGGTGTTTACGGCCTCGGCCCATAAATATTGAGGGAGGTCATATTCACTTATCATTGTCCTAGCCATCTCTTGAAGTGTTCTATTTTTCCTTTCTACAACTCCATTTTGTTGTGGAGTTCTAGGATAAGACGTTTCATGCTTAATTCCCTTTTCATCACAATAAGTCATGAAGAGTTGGTTAATAAACTCACCACCTCTATCACTCCTTATTCTCAAAATCGGAAAACCCTTTTCTTTTTCAACTCTTTTTCGAAAAATTTAAAATGAGAAAAGGTTTGATCTTTATTTTGTAAAAAGAAAACCCAAGTAAAACGGGAGAAATCATCAACCAAAACAAATGCAAATCTACTTCCATTTAAACTCTTAGTTTTAGTTGGTCCAAAAAGATCCATATGAATTAATTCTAAAGGCCTAGTTGACATGATATCCTTGATTGGTTTAAAGGAAGACTTGGTTTGTTTCCCAAGTTGGCACGCACTACAAATGCGGTCTTTCTCAAAATCCAAGCAAGGTATACCCTTCACCAATTCCTTTGAATTAATCCTAGAGATATGGTCAAAAGATGCATGTCCTAATCTTCTATGCCAAAGCCAAGAATTTTCATCAAAAGCATTCAAGCATTTAGTAGAACAATCTAAATTAAGCATGTCAATTATATAAACATTATTATCACGAAAACCGGTAAGAATACAAACATCGGATTTAACATCAAAAATCTTGCATGAGGAATCATCAAAAACAACTTTAAGTCCACGATCACAAAGTTGGCTAATGCTAAGCAAATTATGTTTTAAACCATCTACTAAAACAACATTCTCAATAATAGGAGATGCACCAATTTGAATGTTACCTATACCGATGATAGTACTTTTGGAGTCATCCCCGAAGGTGACGGAGCCACCTTCCATGTACCTTGATAGGGTTGTGAAGTTGTTGATGTCCCATGTCATGTGTCTCGAACAACCACTATCAAGGTACCACCGCTCCCTACGTCTTGGAGCCTTGGTGTGTACCTACATCAAACATTTTAGGACTTGATTTTGGTACCCACATTTTCTTGGGTCCATGAGGGTTAGAGCCATTAACCCAAACAAGATTATTTGAACTATGCAATTTATCATAACAAAATTTAGCTAAATGTCCATTTTTGCCACAATAAGTACATCTATACACTCTACCATATCTAAAAGCATAGTGAGTGTGTGATTTGTGAGCATGGGCATTGTGAGCATGAAAAGATTTAGCATGAGAAGTATTATTTGAAGTGTGAGCATGTGAAATTTTAGCATGAGAATCTTTAACATGAGAAGTGTGCTTTTTGGAAAACTTTTCTTCAAGCTTCTTGGTGTTAAAAGCACAATCTTTCAAAATCTTTTCAAAATCAACCATTTTGGTTCTTAAGGAAGAAATTTCTTTATTATCAACAATAGGGGTTTTACCCTTACAAGAAATCTTATAAGCGTCAAATTCATTTTGAATTGAAACAAGATTGGACGAAAGATCATTTTTTTCTTTTGAAACCAAAGCAAGTTGATTTTTAAGAAAAGCAACTTCTTTTTGTAATTTAAAGCATTCCATTTTCTTGTTATCATAAGTTTCGGAAAGCTCTACAAAAGCATGAACTAGAACTTCCTTACTCAAATCATCATCTTCATCATCAAGGGATTGAGGGGTTACCTTAGGCGTGTTTGCCATGAAACACATATTAGCTTGATCCACCTCCTCTTCGGACTCGCTTTCCGAATCCCATGTTGCTTTGTAGGCTTTCTTCTCCTCCGGTTTCTTTGGCTTGAAGGAGGAAGTCATCTTCTTCTTGAATTCCGGACAATCCGCCATGATATGTCTGGGTTTGCGGCAATTATAGCAAATGATCTTCCGCTCCTCTTTGCCTTCGAATTTTCTCCGGAAGTTGAACTTGTTCTTTCGGTACAACCTCTTGACATTCCGCACAAGTAGAGTTAGCTCCTCATCTTCTTCTTCGTCATCTTCATCGTCATCATTGGTGGAAGAAGTCTTGAAGGCTATGGATTTCTTCTTTGAAGTAGTAGCCTCATCTCTTGCTTTCTTCTCCATCTCATGGGTCTTTAGGTTCCCAATGAGACTAATGATGTCCATCTCGTCCTTGTCATTTAATTCCTTTAATGTGGTGGCCTTGATCTCCCAAGATGGTGGAAGAGCCCGTATCACTTTGCGCACCTTTTGATCGTTGGAGATGACGTCACCTAATGAAGAAAGACCATTTGTAATTTCAGTGAAACGAGTAATCATACAATCAATGGATTCTTCATCAAGCATTTTGAATGATTCATATTGAGACCTCAAGAGATCTATCTTAGCTCTCTTGACTTGTGAAGTCCCTTCATGTGTGACCAATAAGTGTTGCCAAATCTCATAGGCGGATTGGCAATGAATTACCCGTGTAAGGTCATCCTCATTCAAGGCGGTTAAAAGGGAGTTTTGGGCTTTTGAGTTAGCCTCATATTCTCTAAAGTTGAAGTCGGTCCAAGTGCTCTCATCTTCATTGGGTGCTACATAGGGTTTGGTCAAAGACTTAGCCACTAAACTACCTAGTGATTGCAAAAAGATAGTCATCCTAACCTTCCAAATAGGGAAGTTGAGTCCATCAAATTTAGGTGGGGTTTTAATGTTGTCGGCCATGTTTACTAGTGTATGAATGGATGAATGAAAATGTTGATTAGCAATATTTTAAGGATCTCTCTATGGATCTTAAGCCAAACCTAGAGTCCAAGCTCTGATACCAATTGAAAAGTCACCTAGAGGGGGGGTGAATAGGTGACAATGCTAATCAAGGGCAAATTAAAAATTTAAAGTTACAACAATCACAAGATGAATGCAAGCAAGTAAGTATGACAATGAATATGATGAGCAAGTGATAAGTGCAAGCAAAATAGAATAAGAATTGCAAGAATGTAAACCAATCGCAAACACAAGGATATGTTATCGAGGTTCGAGCACCCAGCTCTACTCCCCGCCTTCCCCAGAAGGATTCTAGCTACTTGCACTATCACAAAGATCTCAATTACAATGGAGTACCCAACTCCACAATCTCAGTACAAGAAATTTCCTTGGTAGTCAAAAGACCACAAACTCTCTCTTTCAAATATCTCTTCCCTTACAAAGGTCCTTAGAGAATATTGAGTAGGAATGAAGCTCTTGTGTGTAAGGAAAAGAAATTGAAATCAGAGAAAAACTTTTGACCCTTCAGAAAAATTGAGAGAATTTAGCACAAAAACCAAGAACTTTGAAAGCCTTAAACTTTTGAATTTTTGCAAAGATTGTTGTTGTAACCAATCTCTCCCCAAACACCCCTATTTATAGGAGAGGGCTAGGGTTAAGGGATAAAACATATTTACTGATGTTTAGGAGGTAATTAGATCAAAATATATCCTTAAACGAATTTTTAAACACAAAAGACAAAAATAAACAGCTCTTAAAAATCTGCCCGTTACTGTTCAAACGGTCGGATCGGTCGACCGGGCCGGTCGACCGGTAGTATAAAAATTTGACCGTTACAGGCGAGCGGTCGACCGACCCAGTCGACCGATAAAACCTGTGAGCAAAAATAATAGTCCGGTCGACCGCCCCGGTCGACCGACAGACGTGCACACGGATACGTGCATCTGCCAGGACTTCGGTCGACTGGTCCGGTCGACCGGACCAGACTGACACAGACTCGGTCGACCGACCCGGTCGACCGGATCAGGTCAAAAAGTCAATTTTAAAAAGAAAACAAAGAGGATTTTGTTTTTAACAAAAATACTTTTGAACAGGGGTTAGTATAAAACATAAATATATATCTGTAGGCAAAATCTTGTATGCAAAATATTTTTGTATAATTTATAAGAAATTATTTTGGAATGAGCATGTGCGCAAAAACGTGTGTGATAGAGCTTCAAACCTATCCACTATTCTTTAACAAATTATAAACTGAAAAACAAATTACATGAAGACTTCTTGTGCAATCTTCAAGTCTTTGAGCCATCCAATGCCTTGCTAGTGCCTTCTCTTCTATGATCCTTCCTTGATGTGCAATTTGCCTTCCTTGCTTTGTGAAACTTAGAAGTTCTTGCAATAGCTAAGCGAATGGTCTCTAAACATGGTACAAACCTGAAACTTATCTTAACAAACTTGTTAGTACCAAATAGCTCATATTTGGTTTGTCATCATCAAAACACAAAACAATTGGAGAGTGTAACCTCTTGGGCCAACACTTTAATCAAGATGTTAGTAGGTGATTGCTTCAACAAGATGAGTCTTTGAAGCATTCCATGGTGATTCCAGAGCCTGAGCATCAAGATGATACATAGCCTCGCTCCTTGGATCACGATGTTTTGGACCGAGTCGCCTTGAAGATGAAGATCGTCAAGAAGACTTAGGTATCCAGAGTTTAGTGTGTTTAGATCCATGTGTAAAGTTTAGAATAGTTGATAATGCTCAAGTGCACAATACACACACGTTTCATGTTTTGGATTTAGTTTTCATGAATAGTAGATCAAAACAAGTTTAATTGGTTTATGTATAGTAGATTCATTCTATACATGCATGTTTTCCATTATATTTGCAAAGGAGAAAAACTTACAATAAAAGAGTTTGAGGAGCTAAATTACAAGTATTCTTAAAAAGATTACAAGTAGATCTCCTCAGAGATTCTGGAGAAGTGTGCCGATAGGAGTCTGGTTAGCGCGCGACCACTTTGTCCCTTTGACGATGCGAGCGATGAGATTCCCTTCTCGCCTGGTTCCGGGAATCAGAGAATAGAGGATTGGTAGAACCCTCTTGCTACTTCTCAAAACCGCCTTCAATTAGGAATTCCTTCTCGCCTGGTTCCGGAGATTCCTTAAGAAGAAGGACGATGTTAGGGTATCAACACCCTGAAGAGAGAAGTATTTCTCTAAAGAGTCTCTGAATTCGAGAACGCGCGGTGCGTTATGAAGAAGCCTCTGCTTGTGGAGTCCTCTTGTGTGCGTGCTCGGTCTCTCTCTCTGGATCTTGGTCCTCTTTTCCTTGTACCCCTGGTGGGCTATTTATAGGGAGAGCAAAGGGTATAATCGTCCCTTGAAAATATGGAAACAGATTGAATCGAATCTGTTTAAATCTGGAAAGTAGCCTTGCTGCGAGGCTAATATCAGCTTCTGCGAAGCTAGAATTGGCAGGTCGGTTGACCTTCTTGATCCTTTCCATATCGTTGGAGGATTTTCCCTGATCTTCTTACTCGTTTTAGAAGAGTCAAGAGATTGTGGCAATCAACTGCCAAATTTGATCTCTAATTGGATTTGATCTGATTGGATCCGATCTCATCTGGAGATTTGATTGGTCAAAGGTTGACCATAGAAGATTAATAGCAGCGCTGCCCGCATTGAGCTCATAGCGGAGCTAGAGGCAGTTTCTCAGCGAAGTCCGAAAGAAACCCTTTGGCGGAGCTAGAAGTCCTATGTGGCAAAATTATAAGTTAGCTTCCTGGCGAGGCTTCGAATGGCTTCAAGGCGAAGTTAGGTGATATCAGCCTCTCAAGCGAGGCTATCCCTTTGGGCTCATGCGATGCTAAGTGCTAGCATCTTAGACCTGCTGAGGTCTGTTTAGAAACAATCCGGGTTCACTGTCTGCTTGCTGGATCAGTAGAGTCCAAGTTGCTTTCCTGTCCCTCGGGGATGGGTGGAAAACTGGTCTTCAGCTCGTCTGTCACTTGTCTTTTGTAAATGTCAACAAGTTTAGACATTGTTCGGACCAATAAGAATCTTGTCTTTTTTAAGTGTCAACAAGACCCCCTTTAAAGTTTTTGAAAGTCTGTACTGGCTCAGACTTCGAAACACTTTGAACTGCTTTGATCGGTGGAGAATGAACGTCGCCATAATGGTTGAGTTCAGCTTCGCTTTAAATCCTGCTTTGGGATGTAGATTCGCCGAGGAATGATGTAGACTCGCGTCTGGGTAGCTTCGCGTGTGGGTAGCTCCGCGTCTGGGCTTCTGGAGACATGTTCGCCCTGGAGCGTCTGTCGCTTTCCCGAGATCAACTGCCGTGGGTCGATTTTCAAGGAAGATTTTCTCCTTCTCTTGCGCTGACCGGGGAAGATATTCTCCGCTTTGCACGTTTCCAAGGGAGGATATTCCCTTTCTTCGAGGCGCCATAAGTACCTTTTATGAGGGAGACGTTTTCTCCTTCGCACGGTTCCAAGGGAAACCGTTCCTTTTTTCAAGGCGCAGTAAATGCCTTAAATGCGCTCGTGCTTCCACGCTTGAGGCGGCAGCGCTCAGGCCATGGGGCCTATAAATAGGACACTTGAGGTCCTCTGAAGAGAAGTGCTTTGCCTCTCTTCTCTTCTCTTGGTTTGAAAGAGATACTCAGATCTCTGAACTAGTGGGAATGCCCACTCTGGTCATTATCCGGCCAAGGACCGGTAAGTCTTGATCGTTCAATGACTTTACCGATTTTAGGGAGTTCATCTCCCTTAATTCATCTTTAGCAGCTGCTTCAGGGATTAGCTTCCCTTGTTCTCCATTTAACTGATCTGCAGAGAAGGATTTTGGCATAGCTTCCTAGTGAAGCTATCATCTTGACTTGATCAGAAAAAGATTACTGCACATTAAGTCCGCTACGCAGGCAGAACTTGGGACTTGGTTTCCTCAAAGTTGAGCCAGTCTTGCCATATAGGCAGAGCTAAAACTGTGTCCCATAGGATCAGTCTGGCTTAGCCATATAGGCGAGGCTAGGACTTGGCGTTTGCTAAGCCAGCTCATCAGTGCTGTGCAAGCGAGGCTTATCCTCTGCTTTAACTGAAACTGGATCGCTTTGACCCAAAAGATTTGGCTTAGTTCTTTTGTAGCCTCTCCTGTGCTTAGTTGCTAATCTGTTCTGATTTGCCTTGCAGTGAGCTATGTTCGCCAATCTTGTGACTTGATGGAAGAGACCGAAAAGTTGCCTTATGCTTCCCCAGTTGAAGCTTTACTTTTAAGCAGGAGGAACAATTCGGGGCAGCGGGTGCGTGTCCCAGAGGCTGTTGGCAGCCTCTTACCCGAGATGATTCGTTCTGAGGTGAGGTTGGTGGCCGCTTCGTCGGAGATGATCCGCATCGGGATAGTGATCGTCACCTATGAGATCACTGACATCATTGCCGACTTTCAACTTTGGTGGCCTCTGTCGGGGATGATCCACTTCGGGGGAGCAGGCATCATACCTGTCAGACCACTGACATCACTGCCAATTCCCATTATAGGTGGTCTGACGTGTTGGCGGCGATAAGTTTTATTGCCAGGCTTCAACAAAGATGACCTCGCTTTCCAGTGGCAAAATCTGCCATTTTTGTGGAGAATTATGGCCGTGTCTCCGTGACAAAACTGGTTACGGCCTTGTGCAGGAGGAAGGCCTTTCGTGTCCAGTCGGTCTGACTTAGAAGCAGATAAAACTGCTTGTATGCCTTTTGCGCAAATGACCCTGTCGAGCCACTGAATGTGTTGTATGAAACACAACTTTAATGTAATATCAGTGTACCCTTCCTTTTAAATCAATGAAAGTTCATCTCTTGATTATCTGATCTTTGCTTGCTTTCATTGAAAATTTGGCCATAGCGGGGCTAAACTGTATGCAGAGTTAAGGACATAGTCCCTTCTGGCATGTCCCGCGAACAGCGCCTTTTTAGGGGGCTAAGATGGGCCTTTCGGCGAAGTCCCTGAAGGATTGCGCGAAGTCCGCATTTTAAGCCAGGGCGAAGTTAACCCTTAGTGGGATCGAAGCAGCGCTTCTCGGGAAGGCGCTTCGGGTGGCGTTTCGAATTAATTCGAAACGGCGGCGTACGCCCTTTTCGAGGCCTCGTTTCAGGCGCTGATTGGCCTATAAATGCCCGATCGGGCTGAACAGGAAAAGATCTCCTTTTTTCAGAGAAATTTCTTGACTTTCCCTCTTCCTCTTCCTTCTTCATTCAGAGAACTTTGAGAACTCTTGCAGCTCTTCAATGGCGCCCAAAAGACGAGTGGGGAAAGAAGTGGCGACTTCGGCAACGGAGGGTCCTCCTCCTCCTCTGGTCATCGAACGACCAATCGCCGGTAAGAGACTTTCTCTCCTAATTAGAGATTGCGGTCTTTCTCTTTTAAAGCCGATATTTGGCTTATCAGGACGATCGAATATGATCTGTCCTCGTTAGGAAACTCGTTTCCCTGAATTTCCCTATCTTCCTTGTACAGGGAATTAAGAACTGAACAATTCTTCTTTAGGCTTCCGTACGAAGCCATTACTTGGGCTGTCTTCGTCCTGTTTGAGGAACAGGACTCGGGTCTGTCCCTTCAGTCATGGCCACGAAGGATGATTCTTGACCATAGTGCCCTCTTGGTGACGTCAGCCCTTAGGGCTATACCACTTCCTGCTTAAGCGAAGTTGGTACTTAGACGTTTTCTGCAAAATTCAGATTTGTCTGCGAGATCAAGCTTTATCGAGGCTGTCGCCTTACTGGCCTTGCTCACGGGGCGAGGCTATGCCTTAGCGAATCTTATATCTCCATGTCCGCTTGACTGTTGAACTAATCATAGTTCTCTTCCCTTTTCTTTCTTGCAGTGCCCTACACCCCTGGTCCCTTGAATAGTCTATTTGGGATGACCAGCCGAGCGGATGGCAGCATCAGCCTTCAATTCTATGGCCAGGCTTCTCTCTTTAGTGAGCGGAGTTCCGTCATCCGGGACACGCTTATCCATGGTGGTGACCCGCTCACCATGAGGAGTATTCTAACCACCGCTCCTCTCGAAGACATCGACCGTCGGACTTATAAAAAGCCCAATTTCATGTTCGGAGATGCTGCGCCCGATCCTGATCGCCAATTGCAGGCAGGCGAGGGACAGTGGATCTTCGAGTTGGATGGCGAGAAGTTTTATCTTCCGTCTAACAAGCGGCACTTTCCTTTGTCTTCTTTTGAGTGCGTAACTCAGGCTCGGAAGATGGCATGGGGCGTGAGCCGAAGTGTCGAGTCCGTCCATGTCGGGAGATTGAAGTCTCAGTCTCCTGGTTTTTCAAGGGCGGGCCCTCCTCACAACATAATAGGCCTATATCCTGGAAACGTGTCGCGGGAGCTTCCGGTAGGAGAGAATCCGGCTGTGGCGCAAACCTTTGGCAGCCAATTCTGCGCAGTTGACGGGAACTATCCTGCCACTGACTTCAGGACTCTCGGTTGGGTTCATCCCCCAAAGACATGGTGGGCGGACCTGACCAACTATATCCTCGCTCACTTCGAGGAGGACTTGGAGAGGTTGAACCTCTATGAGGCCGTAAGGGTGACCTGCTACGGCATTGATATGAAGGTGGCGTGCTTCTACGCCATCCTTGAGTTGTATTGCCCAGCTTCGGGGACCTTCTTCACCCCAGTTGGCGAGTTGGGCATGACCTTGCACGAGATGAGGGAAATCTCTGCCCAGCCTTTCGGGTCTCTCCCGTATGAAGAGTACTTTCCATGCGAGACGGAGTTGGCTCTTCTGGAGAAGCAGGAGCCTGCTTTATTTGAGACTTATCGGGAGTTAATGTTCCATTTGCACATTTGTTCCAGCATCCATGGTGGCAGCAAGGGTAGCTCGAAGAGCTTGAAGAACTGGGGGAGTTACCTATTCCCAGATATGAAGAGTGCTCCTGAAGCAGCTCATTGCGGAGTTGCAGATGGCGACATTTTTGAACGGATGGAGGTATGCCTCCAAAGGGATATTGTCGTGACAGAAGACGATGGTCCCTATAAGAAGGGTGATATCCTTCGGAGCTTTCACCATCAGGCTCGTCAGCCGATGTCCCGGAAGGCACTGTTGGCCGGTTTCTTAACCGTCTGGTTGAAGAAATGCGTAGTGCCGTTCTCCTCGGGTGACATCGTCCACCCGAATGTTTTGCTGCCTGCCGTTCGCTTGGTCCATGGCCACCGTCTGGGTCTTCTTCCGGCCATGGTGTGCTGTATTCAAAGAGGCCTTTGCGCATTAACGGAGGCTTTCTGCAGGCCACCGGCGACGAGGCGTGGGAAGGGTGCCATTCTGCCTTGTGATGGTCCCAATCCTAGGGTAGGTCTGCCATACACTTACTTAATGGCGTGGTTTCCCTTGCACTGCCCTTCTTTGATTGAAGCTGGAGAGGACCCTCCGCAAGGTGTTCGAACGGCTCTTCTCCGCCGATTCGAAGGATGTTCCTGGCTGAAGACCTACGTGGCTGAGGCCCGCAAGTTAGTGCGTTGTCATGACGCTTACAACCTATTCTGCTGTTTTCCTTGCATTCGGGGCGCAGGATACGACGAGGAATTCCGAGATGCGGAGTCAGGGCGGTCTCCCATGAGTCGGGGGTTTTTTGAGTGGCTGGTCAGC
The DNA here is from genome assembly GCA_038442645.1 of Agave tequilana. NCBI lineage: Eukaryota > Viridiplantae > Streptophyta > Magnoliopsida > Asparagales > Asparagaceae > Agave > Agave tequilana. The sequence goes on from JAVJIF010010625.1 coordinate 58,628, forward strand.
ATCTAGCCCTCACATTTATTGTATAGAAGCGGGGATGTCTGCTATTTAGAACCTTACATCCCAAGCCGGTTTGCTCGACAGTTTGGGTACGACCAGCTGTATGTGGGCAACCCCAATCTCGATCTGGCCTTCATGGGGTGTCTCATCGATGGGGCCAGTGCCTGGCGATTCTTTACTGCGGGCGGCACTGGGGCGTGGCTGCGCACGCCGTTGAAGGATCCCAACCTTCTGACGACCCTGTGCTTTTGCCAGTGGTATGCGGCTTCCAACTCCACACCTCCTGGGTTCAATGCCAACCGTTCGGGTGTGAAGTTAATCTCTCATCGACTGAAGCGGAAGGCTTCTGAGAGAAAGGAAGGCAAATGGGTTCGTGTCCCTGGCTTAGAGGAGTTCATCGTTGTAGATGATAGCGAGGCTTCTGATGCAGGGAGTCCTCGCTTCGAGGCGGGGATGGGACCTGATACTCATGCGGCTGGCTCTGGTGTGGTGGGGACATCTTCCCCACGACGTGCGGGAGAAGTGGAAGAAGAGGATTCTGACGTCCACTTCAAGAGGAAGCGTGGGAGTGAATCCCGTAGGAGGTCGTTGGCGAAGAAGCCCCGTCGCCAGGCTCCTACAATTGTGGCGGAGGATCGTCCCTCTGCAGTGATTCCTCCTGCTGCCCCATTAGCGGCTGGACCGTCGGTTGCTGAACCGACTAGCGGTGAATTTGCTCCGAGTCTGGGTAAGATTAACCCCGTCCATATAATACGCCTTTGGTGTATCCCAAATAACTCATTATTTGCTTCTTGTTGCAGGAGCTGAGGCGGTTGGGGAGCAAGGGGAACATTATGATCCCCTATTCGCTTATGGGACTGCTGTTGGTTCCTTTACTCACTCGGAGGAGTCCGGAGGTGATGCAGCCGACATTGGTCCCTCGGGCGCTGGGACTTCCAAAGGAAGTCCTGTGGCATCAAGCTCTATCGGGTGGTCCACGGGCTATTCGGCGAACGAAAGCGGGCCGGCTATTCGTGCTGATTCTGGCAAGAATTTTCCGATGGAGCGCCTGGAGACTGATACGGGTGACGAGATGTTTGAGGCGACATCAGCCCTAGGTATGATGACGACCCCTTGGCTTCTTCTGTTTATTGTATCTCCCTCTTGGTCATGGTTTTGTTGCAGGTATTCGGCCTCAAGATGCATCAGCTTCGAGGGAACCAGGTGATTTCCCTGAAGAGTCAAGGGGTGATATGAGCGCTTCGACCGCGGCGGATGCTGCTATGTTGGACGCGCTGTATGACGACCTGCCTTCTTATCGGCCCAAGTCAGCCGAAAGGCCAGAAGTTGCGGAGGCGGCAGTCCCGGAGGTGTCCTCACTCCCAACTGTATCAACGAGTGGGGTGCCGACAATTTTGCCAAGTGCGGAGCTGAGGGTGATCACAAGCCCTACTTCTCCAACCCTGGTGGTTGAGCCTGCTGCTCAGGAGGTGGTTGCTAGTCCTTCTTCCGCGATGGCTGGCGTTCTGGTCTCGATGAGGACTCCGCCGAGATCGCCCTTGGCTTGTCCGGCTGCTGTCAGTGCCCCCGCTGCTTCTCCTACGACGGCGTCAACCAGGCTGGTGGACTATTCCGAGGTTGCCTCTTTACCGGAAGTAGCTGAGGTCGAGAACGATTACATCGGCGACCTGGTCGATAACTTTTATAAAGGCTTAGGCGAACTATCGACCTGGTTCTGAAGGGCTCGACTATGCCATTCTCAAGGTTAAAGGGGGTCCTCTCCTGTGATATTGAGAGTATTCGGGACTTTGAGGGGTATCACCAGGCCACTGCTTTGGAACTCCTGGTGGATGAATTTGAGAAGGATGTGGAGGAATGGCGCCGCTTCCACCGTTCGGACCCGGAGTCTTTAGTTGATGAACGGCTCGCGCTTCTCATTGCTCAAAAGCACGAGGCCCGGCTTGCCGCTCAAGAGGCTGCTAAGGCTATCTCTTCTGACTTGAAATCCTTGGAAACAAGGCAAGCGGAGGTTGGAAGTGCAATTGACGCCTCCACTAGTGCTCTTCTTGGCGCTGAGGATAAAATTGCGAAGGCTGAGGAAATGATTAGGAAAGCAAATCTCCTCTTATCCAAGGCCATACCGGTGCGTCTCGAGGAAACTGCGCGGCTTGAACAGCTCAAAGCTCAGAATGAAGAGCTTGCGCGGCGGGGGTTGTCACAGAGGGCAACTTTGGCGGAGGCCGAAGCTCGTCTGGCTCAGGCGGAGGATTTCAATGAGGCTGAGCTGAGGTCACAAGCGCTTGCCCAGGCTGCTGATGACAGGAAGACGAGGCTAAACACCCTCGGAGAGCGGCTCAGATCGTACAGTGTGCGCTTGTAACTCCATGTACTTTATCCTCTTGAAATGAATGAGAATTCTTTCTTCTTCTGTCGAATCTTCAATCTTGTTCTTCTTTTTGAATTGCGATTCCGAATTGTAGTGCAATTTTCTGAGAACATAGTTCTCGTTGGGTTGGATAATGAGACTTGGCTATCTGTTAGTTCAGGGGTCGCGATGACATAACTGGTTGAGACGCCACCAAGCTTCAAAAATTGGTGATACTCGTCTTTTGTAAATGTCAACGAGTATCGAGACCTGTCTTTTGTAAATGTCAACAGGGATCGGGGTTGAGACTTAGCTGTCTGCTGGTTCAGAGGTCGCAATGACATAACCGGATGAGACGCCACCAAGCTCAAGGTTGGTGATACTCGTCTTTTGTAAATGTCAACAAGTATCGAGACCTGTCTTTTGTAAATGTCAACAGGGCTCGGGGTTGAGACTTAGCTGTCTGCTGGTTCAGAGGTCGCAATGACATAACCGGATGAGACGCCACCAAGCTCAAAAATTGGTGATACTCGTCTTTTGTAAATGTCAACGAGTATCGAGACCTGTCTTTTGTATATGTCAACAGGGCTCGGGTTGAGACTTAGCTGTCTGCTGGTTCAGAGGTCGCAATGACATAACCGGATGAGACGCCACCAAGCTTCAAAAATTGGTGATACTCGTCTTTTGTAAATGTCAACGAGTATCGAGTCCTGTCTTTTGTATATGTCAATAGGGCTCGGGGTTGAGACTTGTCTTTTGTAAATGTCAACAAGCTCAGAATTGAGACTTGGCTGTCTGCTGGTTCAGAGGTCGCAATGACATAACCGATTGAGACGCCACCAAGCTCAAGGTTGGTGATACTCGTCTTTTGTAAATGTCAACAAGTATCGAGACCTGTCTTTTGTAAATGTCAACAGGGCTCGGGGTTGAGACTTAGCTGTCTGCTGGTTCAGAGGTCACAATGACAAAACCGATTGAGACGCCACCAAGCTTCAAAAATTGGTGATACTCGTCTTTTGTAAATGTCAACGAGTATCGAGACCTGTCTTTTGTATATGTCAACAGGGCTCGGGGTTGAGACTTAGCTGTCTGCTGGTTCAGAGGTCGCAATGACATAACCGGATGAGACGCCACCAAGCTCAAAAATTGGTGATACTCGTCTTTTGTAAATGTCAACGAGTATCGAGACCTGTCTTTTGTAAATGTCAACAGGGCTCGGGGTTGAGACTTAACTGTCTGCTGGTTCAGAGGTCGCAATGACATAACCGGATGAGACGCCACCAAGCTCAAGGTTGGTGATACTCGTCTTTTGTAAATGTCAACAAGCATCGAGTTTGTAGTGGGATTCGGGAGAAAGTCTGATTTTCACAGGGAGAAACGAGGGAATCACTGTCATAGGTTTAATGTTAACATAACAGCGAATTGTATATGTGGTCTTACCATTCTATGGATGAGAATTGGTAAGCGATTTTGGAGGCCTCGTTCTCATAGGGAGAAACGAGGGAATTGTTGTCATAAGTTTAATGTTAACGTAACAGCAAAATTTATATGTGGTCTTACCATTCTATGGATGAGAATTGGTAAGTGACTTTGGAGGAGGAATCAAACGGGAACAGGTCCCTTAGGATTTTTAGCAAACCCTCAGCTGTCAACGGGTTTGATATGCCTTTACCAACTGCCGTTTCAGTTGGGCTAGCCATGCTTTTCCCCTCAACATGATGAGTTGTCGAGGACTTATGTTGGGCTTACAGGCCAACATTTTCCTCTATCCTTAATCGTTAAGGATATTGAATTATCGGGTTAATGTCTGCATAACCCTGATTCCCCTTTAGGATAACCGGTGCACGGCCAGGTTCCTGTTGGTTTATGGCTGCATGATCTCACTTGGAGGAAGAGAAAGGCTCTCTTTGTGTGTGCTTTGGACACGGAGATCTTGATCAGAGGTGTAGTGTTGACTTGATCAAGAGAAGGATCCTTGATTAAGGATAATACTTCTTTAAGAACTTGCCATTGATCGGCATCATGAGTAGGTCGCCCATTGCAGTCATGAGGCGGTATGCTCCGTTTGAATAGACTGTTTCTATCACAAACGGTCCTTCCCATTTAGGCTGAAATTTGCCTTTGGTCTTGTGCGTTATAATCATGGGTCGTCTGACGGCTAAGACCAAGTCTCCTTTCTGGAAGATTCTCTGCTTGACCTTCTTATTGAAGGCTTTTGACATTCGAGCCTGATACAGCTCAATGTGTTGCTGCGCTTGGAGCCGCTTCTCGTCCAGGGCTTCGAGCTCTTGAAGGCGTAGGCGATCATTGTCCTCTGATGTGGTTTTAGTAATCAGAGCTACTCGCAACGATGGCATCTGGATTTCCAATGGGAGGACTGCTTCGCACCCATATACCAGGGAAAAAGGCGTATTGCCTGTCGGTGTCCGCACCGTGATTCGGTAGGCCCAGAGACATTCACCGAGCTTTTCGTCCCAATCTCGCTTATTCGAGGAGACGAATTTCTTGAGCAGCTTGATGATTGTTTTGTTGAATGCTTCCGCCAAGCCATTGGCAGCAGGATTATAGGCAGTTGAAGCCACATTCTGAATTCGGTATTTATCGCAGAACCGATAAAATACTTGGCTTATGAATTGGGGACCATTATCGTGAATGATCCGCCTAGGAACACCAAATCGATGGATGACGTGGTGCTTGATAAAGTGAACCACATTGGAGGTTTTGACTTCGGCCAACGGTATGGCTTCTGCCCATTTTGAGAAGTAGTCGGCTATTGCTAGGATAAACGGTGACCTCTTACCGAAGAGGGGCTGATCGGCCCTACGACATCTATTCCCCATGCTTCAAATGGCCATGAAGCAACAGTAGGGTGGAGCAACTCCGAAGGCTGGTGTATGAAGTCCGCATGGATTTGACATGCCTTACACCTTCGCGCATATTGGATGGCGTCGGCTATCATAGTTGGCAAGTAGTATCCAAGCCGATGCAACCTGTCCTTAAGCTTCGGACCCGGCTGATGGGCTCCGCAAATGCCGTCGTGCGCTTCTTTAAGCACTTCCTGTGCCTCTGAAGGAGAAAGGCAACGAAGGAGGACACCTGATTGGTCACTAATGTTGCATATTTAATGTCACATTTCCATACTTATTTTAGAATAAAAGCCTGCATTGTCCTAATTATTTGTTTAATTTATTTGCAGGCCCATTCTTTAAGGAGATGAAGAGAAATGAGCCCAAAGCCCACCAAAATTCTGAATTAAATCAGAATTAATTCACACTCACTAAATCAGGGAAAAATCAAGAGGTTGAAAACTGGTTGAGAAGTATCCTCTCAGAATCGATCGGTTAAAGCAAAGATCAAGGGATGAGATGAAGCAAGTTTGATTCAGATTCTGACTGGATATATTTTAGTATTCGAATCATAACTTTTGCTACAAAATCTCAATTCTGATGATTCAAGATGATCCAGAAAGCAGACTTACAGAGCTACAACTCTTATGTTGATCATTATCTCTAATTCTGTTATTTGATAAGTGATATTCAGCAATCAATATGCCAACAAACTGCAGATCAGAACTGAATATCCACCTCAAATCAAGTTTGAAGATAAGGGGAGTTCAAAAATTGCTAGATTTACTTATCTTCACACTCCTCTACCCTCTCCATTTCTCCTATAAATACCTTCACTCAAAGGCAAAAGGGACGACCATGCAGAGATAGGAATTTAGCCTAGTTTTCATTTCTTAGTTTAGGTTTTTAGTCTTTCTTTTCATGTAATTTTAGTTTTCATTTATGTAATTCAGAGGAGATCGACTTTCATCGAAGAACAAGACTGAAGCTAGAGCTGGAGTGACACCGGTGTAAGACTTATTTCTTTTCTTTGATTGTAATGAAATCAAATCGATGTTCTTTTTGTGTATGTACTTCTTTTTAGTCTTCTTCTTCTTCTTTTCTATTTTACCTTTCTTTTTGGTACAACTGTCTTCCAAGTGAGTCTAAAAGCATCGAATGAGCCTTGCCTTTGCGAGTGCCACCGATAGCTCATGACGATGGAATTGTGAGTCTCTCTGTATCATTTCATGCTTGCGTATCTTGATGATGTAATGTGGAAGAGACCAACATTCGACTCTTATGGGCTATGCGCTGCTTGCCTCCAATTCAAGGTAACATCGAAGCTAAAAACTCAAGGTAAGCTTTTGGTGAAAAGAAGGTAAGTAACTCTTTTATTTCTTTCTTTCATTTTTGTAAATTAAATCACCAACCACTTCTTCCAAATCGTTTTCATTCTTCTTTTCACTTCATTGTACATAGTCGCTTTTATTGTTTTCTGAATTTTCCACCTTCTTCATCTTCCATTTTCTTCTAACATAACATAATTCTTTTTCACTTTTTCTTAACTTAAAAACAGAGAAGAACCTTCGCTTTTCTTCTTAAAAGATTTCAATAAAGAACTGTAACGCTTCCATCGCAAACCCTCCTTGTGGATCACGACCCGCATAGCCACTTGCTATAGCGGAAGAATTGAGCACTTGCACAAGTTTATTATTAGATCTGAAATTTTGTATTTTGTGTGCAGGTTAGCCTCAATCAAATTTTGGCGCCGTTGCCGGGGAGGGTAACATGTTTTTATTGAAATCTGAAATTTTTTTTTTGAAATCTGAATTTTTTTAGAACTAAACGAATTTTCTTCTCTGTTGCAGGTTCAGGGCAAGAAAAGCTAAAATTTAAGGTTGCAGTAACATATAAGTGGCTTTGGGCCTTTGCTATAGAAAGCAGAGACCAAGGGCCCTCTGAATTGCCGCATTTCCACGGCAAAAGCCGCGGATCCGCGGCAAGGACGAGTTGACTACTAACAGATTTTTGCAGGGCTGCTAGCTTTGCAAATTATAGTTTTCTGCAATTATTTATTCTTATATGCCATCACAACAACCTGCTAATAATCAACAGTAAAAAGTTTGTTGCAAAAGTTAAAAATTGATTAGACGTTTGCATTTTAGGCACGCGTTCTTTTCAATTCATTTATTTTTTTTACTGTTGAAGAGTGCTAGAGACAAGGTATGTAAGCATAGCATATAGCATAGGAAACATTCTTGGGTGATATTTGCTTTTGAATGTTACTTTCTTTATCTTGCACACCTTGCACAAAATCATCTTAAGGGCACTAACCCATAATAAGATAAGGTGGGGATTTAATCACCCTTCCTTAGCCCAAAAATCACATTCCAAGCACTCACTAACCCAAGCCTAACTAAAAATGAGTAGACGTTGGCCCTAGGGACATCTCGGACTCAATTAGGAGATTATCCTAAGGGGGAAAAATGTTGGAATCTAACTCCTGCAAAATCAGTGTCTAGGAAGGGGATTGAGGGCCGAAAGCCCGAAGGTTGGTGGTTATTTAATTAAGGAACGTCTTTGACGGAAAACCTCCCACCAACCTTGCCCTGACCTGGCTGATTAGCTTGTGGTTAAAGTCTACATTAGACCTCCCGTGGAAAGTCTAACCAGTTAGGAGTCGTCTAGGTCATAGGTCTACCCTAACTTAGGCTAGATTTTTTTTTCTTTTTTGTTGTTTATTTGTTTTTTTTCTTTGTTTGTATTCTATTGTGTGATATGGACTATAATAACACTTTTTTCAACTACAATAATAATCCATATTACACACCGACTTCATTTCGGATATTACCAACCCGGCATATCATAACTTTGAGCAACCTAGTGTGCCGGATTGGTCTTATCCGAATCAATATGACCCATACCCCCCATCTAATAACTATAATTTCCATAATGATTTCAACTCTTCACCGAGTCAGTGGGGATTCACCTCCCCCGAGCATAATTTCCAACCACCTTGCCCTCCTTCTCCACCCAGTCCACATTATGTTCAAGATTCATACTCAGTTCCACCCGTCCAAAATAGGAAACCATCAATTATGGAAATGAGTATGCGTGAGTCCAAACACAAATCCCAAAATCTGATGGACTCACAATTTCACTACCACTTCCAAGACAATTCTTCATCTTTTCATCAAAACAATGAACCTATCAACTATGAAAAGATGCTTGAAGCCATGACTCAGGCTCAAAACACTCGTAATCGTGACATAGATATGATGGTCGAATCTCTACGTTCCCACCGTCCTGATGTCACTAACTATTCTGTTAGAGCCGAAGAGTCATGTAGTTTTGGAAATCAAGATTCCTTTTCAGCACAACCATTTGAACTTGCCCAAACTCCAAATGATATTGATAGTTTGGCTAGTTTCCTTTTCCTGAAATAGAACTTGAAAATGATTATGATCCTGAACCTCAACTTAGTGATTCAATTCTATTCTTGATTCGATTATGACTCCGGTATCTTCACCTGACTTCACTCTTTTCCCGGAGTGAACATTGGATCCTGTACCAATCCATAATGAAATTGAATCACCCATCTTTGAGGATCATATTGAACTTGACCAATTATACACTTTTGAAGATCCTATTGACAAATTGGCAAGTTCTCCATTTTTTGATATTGAACTCAATGAGATATGTGACCTAGATTCTCAAATCTGTGATCCAGTTCAACTTTCTGAATCAATCTTGACTCCCGTTTTGTTACCAAACTTGAGTAATATTTTAGAGTCAGTTTTGATTCCTCCACTTATCATTCCTGAACTGGAATCACCCATATTAGGTCACATTCCATTGTTGGAAATACATGTGGACTGGAGTTTCAACTTCTTGACTTGGACCCAATTTCTGAACCTATTTCGACTCCTGAACCTTTACTTGACTTAAGTCACCTTCCTGAGTCGGTATTAGTTCTTGTCCTTCCTGAGTTCAAGTCAACTGTTCTATCATTTCATACTCCATTTTGGGACGAGGTGGTTGACAAATTTGACTCCGAATTTAGTTATGGAATATGAAAATTAGATGGGGTTAAATATTTAATAAAGATCCTTTATGGATACATCTTTTTAGTGGGTTATATTAGAGTAATTTCTGGTGGGTTCCTCCGAGACCCAAGAAAAGTTGATTGGGCCGCGTTTCGTGGACCAATCAGACCACCACCGGAACCACCACCTTAAGGTAACCTTTTCCTTCCCTTTCGTCTTTTTCATGCATCTATGCATTAATTCATACATTGAGGACAATGCATGAGATAGGTGTGGGGGAGGGTCTAACATAACTTTTCTTTTCTTTAAAATAAAAAAAAATTAACATTTTTCTTTACTTTAAAAACTTTTTGAAAAATAGAAACAATATTTTGACTTATTTTTGTAAGAAATTAAGTTAATTTTAAGGAATAGGAAAATCCAAACTAGGATTTCTTATACTTGGTCAAAATAAGATTATTTGTTTGATTTATAGAGTTAGGAAGATAATTTGTCAAAGTAATTTAGTCTTGATCTTTACCTTGATGAAATATGCACACTTCATACACTTACACACTTAGGGTTCAAAAACAAAGATTCTTATGCCTTATAAAAAAAAAAGAGATAAACAAATCTAATTATTGATTAGCTAGGTGCTTTGGCCTAAGAAAGCCTTAGTATTTATGCAAAAGATAATTAGATGAGTTTGAAAAAAAAAGAAAAAAAAACAAGTCTAATTATTGACTAGCTAGGTGCTTTGCCTAAGCAAGCCTTAGTATTTATGCGAAAGATGATTAGATAAGTTTGAAAAGAAAAATCCTCTGATTAAGCTGGGTATTTGTGCCTAATAAAGCATAAGTATTCACGCCTAAAAGAGGTTCATATAATAAAATCCTTAGTTTTGTGGCCTTGTTTGCTCGAGTCCTTAAGTCCTAGGGGTGTCTTCTCACCTGGTGCCCTAAGACCGTCTGGTTTGGGAGTCATCGATTAGAGGCTCGTTACATGGGCAGATTAGAAAGCCTAAACTAAGGAATAATACCACCAAAAAATATATATATATATAAATAAATAAGGCATAAGAGTTAGAGTTAATGAACCCTTAGTCAAAATTTTCACAGTCACAAGGTGCATATGACTTAGGGTAAAGTAATAGACTAGATGAGAAGTACAATTTGACTCCTTACTTTAATTGATAACAAATTTTTGAATAGAGACTAAGTTTAGGAATGAAAAATTCGGTTTTCTAAAACTTATAGATTGCTTAGATCTTACAATCATATTTCAAATATTTTTCTCTTTCAAAATGCTTTTCGAAAATACTAACTCTTTTATTTCCCTTTCTTTATGGATTTTGTGGGTGCAATCCGCTGAAAATCCTCACGAGACAAAACTCGTCCTCTAGGGGGAACCTAGAGGTTTAACGGCTTGTTGCACGTGCTCAGTGCAATCGCGCGACCTGCGAAAGTGGTCTAATAATCCTTAGTATAGCTTAGTTGTTTTGCTCGAGGACGAGCAAATGATAGGTATGGGGGTGTGATTGGTCACTAATGTTGCATATTTAATGTCACATTTCCATACTTATTTTAGAATAAAAGCCTGCATTGTCCTAATTATTTGTTTAATTTATTTGCAGGCCCATTCTTTAAGGAGATGAAGAGAAATGAGCCCAAAGCCCACCAAAATTCTGAATTAAATCAGAATTAATTCACACTCACTAAATCAGGAAAAAATCAAGAGGTTGAAAACTGATTGAGAAGTATCCTCTCAGAATCGATCGGTTAAAGCAAAGATCAAGGGATGAGATGAAGCAAGTTTGATTCAGATTCTGACTGGATACATTTTAGTATTCGAATCATAACTTTTGCTACAGAATCTCAATTCTAATGATTCAAGATGATCCAGAAAGCAGACTTACAGAGCTACAACTCTTATGTTGATCATTATCTCTAATTCTGTTATTTGATAAGTGATATTCAGCAATCAATATGCCAACAAACTGCAGATCAGAACTGAATATCCACCTCAAATCAAGTTTGAAGATAAGGGGAGTTCAAAAATTGCTAGATTTACTTATCTTCACACTCCTCTACCCTCTCCATTTCTCCTATAAATACTTTCACTCAAAGGCAAAAGGGACGACCATGCAGAGATAGGAATTTAGCCTAGTTTTCATTTCTTAGTTTAGGTTTTTAGTCTTTCTTTTCATGTAATTTTAGTTTTCATTTATGTAATTCAGAGGAGATCGACTTTCATCGAAGAACAAGACTGAAGCTAGAGCTGAAGTGACACCGGTGTAAGACTTATTTCTTTTCTTTGATTGTAATGAAATCAAATCGATGTTCTTTTTGTGTATGTACTTCTTTTTAGTCTTCTTCTTCTTCTTTTCTATTTTACCTTTCTTTTTGGTACAACTGTCTTCCAAGTGAGTCTAAAAGCATCGAAAGAGCCTTGCCTTTGCGAGTGCCACCGATAGCACATGACGATGGAATTGTGAGTCTCTCTGTATCATTTCATGCTTGCGTATCTTGATGATGTAATGTGGAAGAGACCAACATTCGACTCTTATGGGCTATGCGCTGCTTGCCTCCAATTCAAGGTAACATCGAAGCTAAAAACTCAAGGTAAGCTTTTGGTGAAAAGAAGGTAAGTAACTCTTTTATTTTTTTCTTTCATTTCTGTAAATTAAATCACCAACCACTTCTTCCAAATCGTTTTCATTCTTCTTTTCACTTCATTGTACATAGTCGCTTTTATTGTTTTCTGAATTTTCCACCTTCTTCATCTTCCATTTTCTTCTAACATAACATAATTCTTTTTCACTTTTTCTTAACTTAAAAACAGAGAAGAACCTTCGCTTTTCTTCTTAAAAGATTTCAATAAAGAACTGTAACGCTTCCATCGCAAACCCTCCTTGTGGATCACGACCCGCATAGCCACTTGCTATAGCGGAAGAATTGAGCACTTGCACAAGTTTATTATTAGATCTGAAATTTTGTATTTTGTGTGCAGGTTAGCCTCAATCAACACCGTCATATGAACGACGGTAGAGTGTCTTCAGAGTAGGATCGTAGTAGAAACGGAGAGACCTTCGTCTGATGGACGCTGCTTCTTTAGGATCGTCAGGAAGCAGACCGTGCAAAGCATAGTCGATGAGAGGAAAGCGCCAATCTCTCGGCTCAAGATCCGTGGAGACATTATGGACCTCTCGGGTTTTTAGTATATGCTTAGAGCATACGAAGTGTCGAGTCGCGACTGTGAGATGATACTCGGTGTTGGCTGGCAAGGCTAGCGTCGTCGCTAATGCAGCGAGAGCGTCCGCCTTGGTATTTTGAGATCGGGACACGTGCCCGATGTAGAAACCTTCAAATAGGTTAGCCAACTCGAGGGCTGTATGGTAATAAGGCACCAAGTCCTCATGGCAGACTTCATATTCGCCTTTAACCTGATTGATGATCAACTTTGAATCGCCATAAGCTTCGAGGTAGCGAACCCCATTCCGTGGGCGAGTTGAAGGCCGATGAGCAGAGCATTATATTCCGCTACATTGTTGGAACATGATTCTGTCAAGGAAAATGCTCTAGGAAGAACATGATTCTGTGGGGAGACAAACACCACCCCCACTCCGGCAATAATCTTGCCTTTAGGGCCCATTCGCGATGCTCCGTCGAAGAACATCTGCCACACTTCCTCTTCTGAGGTTGCATTGGACTCGAAGACCTCATCGGGGATGTCTTCGTGAAGTTTTGAATGCTCCAGAATTGGATGAGCAGCCAAGAATTCTGCAAGGGCTTGGCCTTTGACCGCCTTCTGAGGGATGAAGGTCATGTCGTATTGAGACAGCAAAAGTGCCCATTTAGCCAATCTTGAATTCAGTGATCCTGGCTTTGTCATAAGAAGACGTAAAGGATTCACCCTGGAGATGACATGTATGGTTTGGCCAACCAAATAATGTCGTGTCTTCTGAATAGCAAAGACGAGAGCTAAACACTCTTTCTCAATAGGATTGTAGCGAGACTCCGCTCCTATGAGAGTCCTGCTCAGATAATAAATGGCCTGCTCGTGGCCATTGTCGCCTTTTTAAGCGAGGAGGGCGCCGAGGGAGTGGTCCAGAGCTTTTACATAAAGCAAGAATGGTTTCCCTGATGTAGGGGCCACCAGGACTGGAGGTTTTGTGAGATACCTCTTGATGTCTTCATAAGCTTCTTGACAAGCTTGATCCCATACGAAGGAAGCACCCTTTTTCATGAGCCGGGTGAACGGCTGACACCGGCCCGAAAGATTTGCAATGAATCTTCTGATATAGGCCAGCCTGCCTTGCAAGCCTCTAAGCTCCTTGAGGTTCCTTGGTGGAGGTATGCTCTGGATAGCTTTGACTTTGTCTGGGTCAAGGTGAATTCCTTTTGATGTGACGATAAACCCAAGGAACTTGCCACTCGACACTCCTAAGAAGGATTTTGTCGGGTTCATTTTCAGTTGATGCGCCCGCATTATGTCGAACATCGTTCTGAGATCGCGGAGATGCTCATCCTTGTTGCGGCTTTTGACAGCAATGTCGTCCACATAGCATTCCACCGTCTTTCGGAGATGATCGCGAAAGATCGTGCTCATTGCCCGCTGGTAGGTTGCTCCGGCATTCTTCAGCCCGAAGGGTATTACAGTGTAGCAGTATACCCCAATGGCGTTCGGAACGAAGTATGCTTCTCGTCGTCGGGATACATCTTGATCTGGTTGTATCCTGAAAAGCCGTCCATGAAAGACATCCTTCCGAACCCGCATGTATTGTCGATCATGACATCGGTGATGGGCAGTGGAAATTCATCTTTGGGACAGGACGTATTGAGATCACGGTAGTCGATGCAGATCCGTATTTTCCCGTTCTTCTTGAGGACGGGGACTATATTAGCCACCCAATCTGGATGTTGCTCCTCCCGGATAAAGCCACATGCAATGAGTTTGTGAACTTCAGCTTCAATAGCTTCCATGATGTTTGGGCGGAACCGACGTTGTTGCTGCTTGACTGGCTTGACGTCGGGCTTGATATTCAGACGGTGCATGGCGACCTGTGGATCAAGTCCAGGCATGTCTTCGTAGCTCTATGCGAAAACGTCTATATACTCCTTCACGAGCATTATCAATTCCTCCTTTTCTATAAGTGATAGGCTTTCACTTATAAAGATGGGTTTGGGATGATCTTGACTTCCCAGATTGACCTGCATCACCTTGTCTTCAGTAGGTGGTTCGCGCAGCTCGAACCGCTTTTCCCATTGGATGTTTAATTGCTGGGCCCACGGTTCTTCATCGGTAGCCTCCGCAGGTTCCAACTGACTGCTCGACGTCATGTTAACAGTGAGGTCTTTGAACATTCCTCCTATACTGATATCGGAGTCCCACTCGGAGGATGAAGCCGAATGTGATGGAATTGGTCCGTCGTCTTTGACTTGAACCGTTACTGATGATGTGGGCGTGACGTAACCCAATCCCCTTCGCGTACTATCATAGTAATTTGCAGGCTTCCCCTTCGGGACAAAATTACGCATTAGATTGCGCCTTCCTTTTCCGAAGTTTAAGCCGCCTCCATGCTTCAAGTCATATCCCATTTTCTTCATAATGTGGCGCGCTGGCCGCGCGTAATGGAAGAACTGTGGAGCGTCTGAGTCTGAGCTTGAATCTGCAGTTGTGGGTCCCCGTGGCCGGGTCCTACCGAAGATTATCGGCGATTGACCTCGTTTGGACGGAGGGATCACCAGTGTGGCCCCCTCTATAGTTTCCACAGATGTGCTGGCCACACTTGGCTCATGTACGGGAACATGCAGAGAGCCACCCGTAATGGATTTAATCGACCCAATACTCGCAGGATAATCAAAAGAAATATTATCATTAATTACCCATTCACCTTCTTCTTCAGAAGGAGTATTACATAGGGGGTCGTCGAGACATGCTATAATCGGCTCGCCAATTAGAATGGCTGGCATGCCTGCTTCGGATTCTGAATCCGCCTCATTGCCACTTTTATTATCGTCTGGCAATGGCTCCTCAAGCGTTCCAGCGGCCTCTTGATACAGGAGAGCATCAGTGAAGTAATTTTCCACCCCTTTGAAGGGTTGCTTTTCAGCGAAGACAGTTCGTACTGTCGCATCATCTTCAACATATTTGAAGCATTGATGGAGGGTGGAAGGGACGATCCAGTTGGCATGGATCCATGGCCGTCCTAGCAGCGGGTTATATGACGTGTCAGCGTCGATGACATAGCACGTCACTTCTGACTTTAAGCTCCCGATTCTGCAATGGAGCCGAATCTTCCCAAGTGGATGGCTGCTCCTGGCGTTGAAACCATATATTGTAGTGGTGGTTGCGGACAACCTATACAGTGGTATGCCAAGAAAATAGAGAAGCCTTTTGGGGATGATGCTGAGTGCAGACCCCGGATCGACTTGTACTCTTTCAATGCATGTTGAACCGATATATCCGGTGTAATACAGAGGTCGATCGTGCTTGTTGTCTTTGAGAAGCATATCTTCCGCCGTGAAGGTAATAGCAGGCACCCTCGATTGTACATGATGGCATTCTGGGCAAGAAGACTGGACGTCATGGTTAGGGACCTCTGGTATGCATGTCAGAAAAGTCTCTGAGTTAGCCAGAGCATCCCTGAGTGCTTCTCGTGTCTCTTTAGAGAGACGCAGGAGCTCATGTATTGTGATACGAGCTGGGATATTGGCCAAGTGGGCCAATATATCAAAGCGAAAGGGCGTGTCAAGCCCTTGGCCTGGGGGTTTCTTCAACACATGGTCGAACCGTACCTCCTTAGGCTTTTCTCTTCCTTTGGTCGGGACTGGAGCGGATGCTGGTATTTGTACTGACGTCGTTTGCTATTGTATCTCGTCAGTAGACTTTTCATACTGCCTCAAGTATGATTTTCCAGACCGAGTGCCCGTCTGTTGAGGCGCATCGGCTTGCGTCGCGCAAGCGTGCTTTTCTTCTTCCGAATCGCTGAGGGAAGCCGAAGTAAGATTGCCATCGTCTGGTAGGACAGAGATGACATTGCAGGATTTCCCCTTGAGTTGGGTTTCCTTGAATCTCGCTGTATGTCTTGGACGAGGTCTGGGTGTATCCACATAATTTCCCTGTCTCCAATGTTAAGGGAACAAGACCCTTATTATCTTGAGCTGTAGCTGGAGGATGCTTGACTTCCAACCGTGGCGCAGGGACTGGATAAGTTCCGTCAGGAACTGTGACCTTTAGAGCTTTGCCGAACTCAAGAGTCACCATATTGGCAGTGACTTTCTTCTGCTCCGTCTTCAACGTCAGGACTCCGGCGTCGACCAGGGCTTGTATCCTGTCCTTAAGGACATAACACTTGTCAGTAGGATGGTGAACCATCCTATGATAGAGGCAGTATTTAGGGTCGTTTGTGCGCCCTATCTCATTAGGACGCTGAGCATCTGGCAGCTTCATCTTATTCCCTTTGTGAAGTAGATGGAATATAGTAACCACCTGATCGTCTTTGAAGGAGTACTGTTTTGGAGGGAACTTGGGCTCCTGATTGTTGAAGCCGCTCTTCTTGGCCTTCGGCTGCACGTCTCCGGATAACTCCACAGACATAATCTCTTTCCCCTTGGCTTGGGAAGACTGCGGTGGGTCGTTGCGCCCTTTGTTGTTCATACCCCATTTGCTCCTGGGGAGGGATGGCTCGAACTTTTTAGCCGACTTCTCGGCTATCTCAGCTTGTTCGACCAATTCCTTCCAAGTGTGGGCTTTGACAGCCCCCATGCGAACTTCTACCTGATCCAAGAAGTTGTGCCTGCATGTCTGTAAGAGCATGGGTAATGGCATCCCTGCTGGGCACATCAAGGATAGATTTCTGAACCGCTCAATGTAGTCGCGGACAGATTCGCCCTTCTTCTGCACGGTGGAGAGGAGCTTGTCCATGGTTACTTCGGTGTCGTCCTCATAGAAACGAGAGAGGAACCGAGTTTCCAAGTCGAGCCAGGAATTAATAGAGCCCGGGGGGAGACTTCGGAACCAGTCAAATGCCACCCCTTTAAGGTGCCAATGAATAGCCTAGCCATGATGGCGTCGTTGCTTATGACATTACCAGTCTGAGACCGGAAGTAGTAGATGTGCTGATTGGGTGAGCTCTTACCATCATACGTATGCAACGTTGGTGGTTTGAACTTCGGTGGATATGGCACCGAATCCCACTCTAGTGGGTAAGGACGGACTGCCCCTACTTTCTTTAATTCATCCCTCTGAGCTAGGGATGCAATCTGGGCTTGGAGGCCTTTAAGGACCTCGGCGTCTAGGGAAGAGCCTCCCTTGGATCTCTCCGTCTTGGGCGGATTATTGCTGAAGCGTTCCTCCTCATAGTGATTGCTCCCGGTATCATTGTCATTCCGATTGTTGAGGAGCTGAGCAAGCATCTGTTGAATATTGTCCAGGGCTTCCTATTGGGTCCTGGAGGTTTGCCCTTGAGCTTCCAAGCGCCGACGAAGGTCGTCATTGGCATTATAAGCCATATTGACTGATGCTTTATCCGTTCGCACTAAACTGACCGTTGCTGAAGAGGCATACCCACTGTCCTCATCTTCTTCGTCTGATGGTCGGGATGACCGCTTGGGCTGTGGCGAGATCAGGGCCGTCAAGGAAGAAGGTTGCTCATAACTGTAGGGTATGGCCACCCTAGATCTGGTGTTCCGGAAAACACCTTCTTGTTGCACCAAGACTTCGCCTAAGCCTGGGCTGTAATCTGAATCTGGGGAGCTGTAGGGGGTGTCATCAGATGTTTGACCTCCCTTGCGTCGCTCTCGGCCTCTTCCGTTCATGTTGACGGATACAGAAGCTGGACTTCGCGGGGCGCTTCTCCTGTGATGCTTCGTTGGGATATGTGCGGACAGTCGATCAAATACTGATTGCCGGTGCGGAGATGCGGCCACGGTTGGATATAGCCGGCAGCGGGCTGAGTGGATTGTCACAAGCCGGCATCCTCTTTGACAACAGGGGGAAGTAGTTCGGAGGGGCTCCAACTTCCGCTTGTTTGCCAAGAATTCTCGCAGGTGAGGCCTAACAGAGCCTGAACAACCTCGTGGAGAGGCCTTCTTGGAGCGCACATGGGATGATGCTCCGTTCTTCTTATCCATGCGGGAGGGATTGGTACTGAACAGTACTTCAGCTCTAGCTTCGCCAGCAGGTGCGAGCTTAGTGCCTGATGAACTGGAGAGCGGAGCACGCCGTGGTGCTTTACCCGCTGTTCCGCTGCGAAGGGGATTGGCCTTAGATAACTCTTTGGCCTTAGCCTCGCGGCCATGGATCCAATGAGTATGCTTTGGTACAGTAGCTTCGCTTGTGAAAGCGAGGCTGTCAGAAGGCTTTGCTACTCTTGAATTGGGCGACGGTATGATTGCCGTCTCAACTTCGTGGCTGGCAGCATTGTCGGGGAAGACAGGCATTTTACCCTTTTCTTCGCGAGAGAGGCGCAATTTTGGCGTAGTTACGCCTGAAGCTTCGATCAAAAACTTCTGTTTAGGCCTCCATATCCGCCTTGACAGAAGATGATTAGGTTCACAAGGAACCTGAATAGCCACACGCGGGGCTGTAGGGTGTTGGCAGAATTCTGCCTCTAGTTTCTGATTTGAAACCTTGGTCGTGAAGACCTTCCTGTGCTTCCGTGCTCGAAGCATCAGGTCACCCCCAGAGAGGACTTCTTCAAATCTTCCTTGATCGATCTGGATGACCAAGTTCTCGAGAGTGCAGGACTTGGGCTGCGGACATGCTTCCTTGTTGCGCCAGAGAACCGCAGCAGGTTCGCAGGGAACCATTTCAGTCTCTGCAGAGACTTTCCTTGAAGATTTATCCAGAGGAGCTCTGGCTGCACCGGCTTTTCTGAATTCAGAGTTAGACCCGAAGGTCTGTTCGTCGCATTGCGACACTTGATTCTCAGCAGAGGAGAATACAATCCCTAGCGGAGTCGCCATCTTGTTTTCCATTATATTTGCAAAGGGGAAAAACTTACAATAAAAGAGTTTGAGGAGCTAAATTACAAGTATTTTTAAAAAGATTACAAGTAGATCTCCTCAGAGATTCTGGAGAAGTGTGCCGATAGGAGCCTGGTCAGCGCGCGACCACTTTGTCCCTTTGACGATGCGAGCGATGAGATTCCCTTCTCGCCTGGTTCGGGAATCAGAGAATAGAGGATTGGTAGAACCCTCTTGCTACTTCTCAAAACCGCCTTCAATTAGGAATTCCTTCTCGCCTGGTTCCGGAGATTCCTTGAGAAGAAGGACGATGTTAGGGTATCAACACCCTGAAGAGAGAAGTATTTCTCTAAAGAGTCTCTGAATTCGAGAACGCACGGTGCGTTATGAAGAAGCCTCTGCTTGTGGAGTCCTCTTGTGTGCGTGCTTGGTCTCTCTCTCTGGATCTTGGTCCTCTTTTCCTTGTACCCCTGGTGGGCTATTTATAGGGAGAGCAAAGGGTATAATCGTCCCTTGAAAATATGAAAACAGATTGAATCGAATCTGTTTAAATCTGGAAAGTAGCCTTGCTGCGAGGCTAAGATCAGTTTCTGCGAAGCTAGAATTGGCAGGTCGGTTGACCTTCTTGATCCTTTCCATATCGTTGGAGGATTTTCCCTGATCTTCTTACTCGTTTTAGAAGAGTCAAGAGATTGTGGCAATCAACTGCCAAATTTGATCTCTAATTGGATTTGATCTGATTGGATCCGATCTCATCCGGAGATTTGATTGGTCAAAGGTTGACCATAGAAGATTCATAGCAGCGCTGCCTGCATTAAGCTCATAGCGGAGCTAGAGGCAGTTTCTCAGCGAAGTCCGAAAGAAACCCTTTGGCGGAGCTGGAAGTCCTATGTGGCGAAATTATAAGTTAGCTTCCTGGCGAGGCTTCGAATGGCTTCAAGGCGAAGTTAGGTGATATCAGCCTCTCAAGCGAGGCTATCCCTTTGGGCTCATGCGATGCTAAGTGCTAGCATCTTAGACATGCTGAGGTCTGTTTAGAAACAATCCGGGTTCACTGTCTGCTTGCTGGATCAGTGGAGTCCAAGTTGCTTCCCTGTCCCTCGGGGATGGGTGGAAAACTGGTCTTCAGCTCGTCTGTCACTTGTCTTTTGTAAATGTCAACAAGTTTAGACATTGTTCGGACCAATAAGAATCTTGTCTTTTTTAAGTGTCAACAATGCATGCTTAACTTTTAAACAAACTTATTTTGACTTTCCTATTCATGTATTGAAAAATCAAAGTTTGATAAAATACATGTTTGGTTTTTGGTAAAAAATGATAAGACACAAAAATAGTTCATATTGATTGATATTTGAGTTGAACTTTTTATCACATGTTTATGTATCAATGAAAAATGATAAAACTATTTTTGGGGATTTTTACAAGACTTAAAAGATTTTTCAAAAACGTTTTTACCCAGGTTTCTGACCCAGAACTGTGCTGACAGCCCTAGCCGGTCGACCGGGCGGTCGACCGACGTGCACAGACTTGTGCACGTCTGCTGGCACAGTGGGCCGGCCGACCGTACGGTCGACCAGACCAGAGAGCCTTGCTCTCTGTATCTGGGCGGTCGACCGGCCGGTCGACCGGAGCAGAGAAGTCTGCTCTCTGTATCCGGGCGGTCGACCGATATGGCCTAACGGTCATATTTATGATCGTTGGCGGTCGACCGGGCCGGTCGACCGCAGGCCTGTCAGGCTGACAGATCAGCCTAACGGCTAGTTTTCTGATGGGGCTATAAATACCCCATCACATCATGGTTTTCACTAAGAATTTTTGAGCCAAAATTTCCTGATATCTTTAGTGTTTTAAACAAGTTTTAAAATAGTTTAAGTGCCAAAAAGATTTCATTTTTATTGTTTTCAAGGGTTTTGGAAAATCAAAGAAAAATAGTTTTTTGGGATATTGCCTTAGATCTTCATTTCTATCATATTGCAAGTGTTTTCCCAAGGATTTTTCTTTGTGATTTGATTTCCAAATACACCTTGATTTCCACACTTGAGCTATCTTCTATCCTAATCTATTTAGGATCTTGTTTTGTGGAAGAGAGATTGGTTTGTGGTTGAAAGATACCACCAAGTTGTAAACACCCTTACTTTTATTGTATCCCTCTTTGGTAGAGGTTGATCGGGTGATTGGTTTGCTCCCTCTTTGGTAGAGGTTGAGATTGTGGTTTACTCCCTCTTGGTGAGGTGGAGTTGGTTGGTTTGTATCCCTCAAGTGTGAGGTGGATTGGTTGTTGTTTGGCTACGGGCCTACCCCTCGGTTGTGAGGCGGTGTTTGAGAGAGGAGTTCGGTACTCCTAGTGTTGTAACAAATCCTCCTCGGTGGAGGTTCCCTCGGTGGGAGATAGTGGATTAGAAATCCTTCTCGGTAAAGGCGGGGACGTAGAGCTAGGGGCTCGAACCTCGTAACATATCTTGGCCTTTGCGTTTGATCCATTGTCTCTCAACTCTCTCTCTTTACTTTTGTGCAAAGCATCACTCATATCATTCATATCATATATTGCTTGTGTTGTGCCTTGCATATTTCATATTGCTATATCTTGTATATGCTTGGTTGTTTGTGTGTGCCTCACTTGTACTTAATCAACAAGAGCTTCACATAACACCTCAACCCATATCTAGGGGAATCAAGAGGAGTTAGTCCAGAGCCCTTTACGGGGAATTCGGCTACACTTGTTGATTGTACTAAGTGTGTTGCAAATTAGTTTTAAGCTTCCGCATTTAGCGCATTTAGTTTCTAGATTAGCCATAACACCTATTCACCCCCCCTCTAGGTGTTTTTTCAATTGGTATCAGAGTCAACGCTCCTGATACTTAGGCTTAACATCCTAGGAGTGAGATCCTTTGTTTGCTAATCTATCATTTGCATTTGCACACATATAGTTTGCATCCATGGACTTCATGACCCCACCTATGTTTGACCCTTCCAACATTATTGTTTGGAAGACTAGGATGTCCATTTACCTACAAGCCCTAGGATATAATGTTCACCTTGCCATTACCAAGGAATCTTACCTTAGTGATAGCAAGCATATAGAGGCTAATGCACTAGCCCTTGAGGCCATTAGAAGCACGCTAAACAAAGATTATCTTATGCTTGTTTCTAATATTGATTCCGCCTTTGTAGTGTGGAATTTGTTGACAACAACCAACACCTCCAAGCTTCAAATGCCAATCCAACCAGAGGAATCTAGTGGAGAATCCGATTCTCAATGCTACATGGTCCAATGGAATGACTCCCTTGAGGTACAATCGGAACTTCAACTAGATAGTGATAATGCTAGTTCTTCATATGATGATCATATTGATGCCCATGCCTTGAATGAAGAACTATCTATTGTGTGTGAAAAATTAATTGAAATATATAAGATTTTGAAAAAGAAAAGTCTAGGCCTTAACAATGAAAATAAAAATTTGATTTCTAGATTTGACATTATTTTGCAAGAGAAAGAGGAGATTTCTAATGAAAGGGATTCATTGAAATCTCAACTTAAACTTGCACTAAAAGAAAATGATTTTTTAAAATCTAAAAATGATTGCCATGCTATTTTAAAGAAAAATGAAAACTTGTCTTCAAATGTTGATTTTGTTTTAAAAGAAAATGATTCTTTGAAAAGAGAATTTGACTTTATTTCAAAAGAGTTAGAAATTTGTTTAAATAAAAATAAATCTTTAAAAAATGATATTGTTTCTCATGTTTGCCATGTTTCTCCTAGAACACCCATTGCATGCCACACTTCTTCTTTAATTAACAATGATATATCCATGCTTGAGAAGAGTGTTGATTGTTTGGGCTCCACTTTGAGCCAATGTGTAGTGGGCCATACACGCTTGGAATCTTTGTTTCGAAAGAAACAAGCTCCATCTCTTATGCATGCACACCATACACGGCATACACATGCTCCTCACGGACACCATCAACACATGTATGCTCATGTGTACACATTTACACATTGTGGACGTAAGGGCCACCTTGCTAAATTTTGTTATGATAGATTACATGTTTCAAATTTAGCAACAAAGTTTGTTTGGGTTAGAGAAGGTACTAACCCCCATGGACCCAACAAGATATGGGTACCAAAGACCACCCCTAGAGTTTTTGATGTAGGTGTGGGCTCTCACATGACGTGAGAGTAGCCGTACCTTGGAGTGGATGCGTTCCGTTCTTAAAGGAAACTATTTTGGATGCATCACTTTCAAGGGATGTTTGGTGGAGAGGACCACCATGTTTTGGAGACAAGGAGAGTTGCCTTCTAGGTTTTGGTAACGATTCCTAACTCCTATTTATTGTTTACATGCTTTTCATATTCATTGTTTATAGCATGTTTTATTGTTTAGTGATTATCATGTAAATGCCATGCTTATTAGACCTTTGACATACATGTATAGTATTTGAGACACCCATGTTTAATATGGACTATTATTTTGTGTTCTCACCATAGTTTAGCTATCATGTACATCATGAATCTATAACATGTGAATTTACATAATAATCATGTTTATGTTTATCATGTTGATTTTTATCCTGTTTTTGATGCTTCATGTTTTGAATATATGTTTAAATGTTAGTTTTTATTAAAAATAGGTATATACTTGTGCATATAGTGGGTCACAAATAAATCTATATATGTTTGGGCTTGAATGCTTATTTGTCCCCATTAGATGTGCTAGTATAGTCTAGTTTTGATGATCCATACATGTTAAACTTGTATTCCTATTTTTGGATTTGTTTTATAATTGTATGTTTAAACTTCATGTATATGTCTATTTTATCCAAACTATTCTTATATATATACATCCTCTTTGAGCCACGTGCCTTCATGCATATATCTTTGTGGACTCGTTGTGTTTTGGATATGTATGTATACTTTAGTTTGTATTAGACATACATATACCTTGAAGATTAAATAGTTTTGATGATTTTCATGTTTTAAGGAATATTGAGCTTAGTTGAATACATTCATGATCATGTTCTTCACATTGTACTTGTACACTCACTTTTCATGTTTACTCATGCTTTGTTTTCATGAGTCATATTTGTGCTTTATTGACTTGAGTGTTGAATATCATGTGGATTTCATTTTTCATGAAAATAATTTTTTTTAATTCCTTGCTTTAAGGATTTCGTACTAGTTAACAATCCATTTAACTAGTTGCGATATTCTTCATTTTGGTAGTGATTTTCAAACAAACTACATTTTCAAATCTATTTTTGAAAACCCCTATCTTCCAAGGGTGGTTGGATGAGAGATCATGTTCATGTATGCCTTAAAATGAAAATCATTTAAAACTTGAACCATGATTGGGTGGTAGGTTATATGAGATATACATTTGCTATTATTATTGTTTCAATTGGTATGATTGAATTCTTTCAATTGGTATCAATATTGACATTTTTTTTGTATACTCATATATTTTATATGTATGCTTACTCTTCAAAGAATATCAATTTCAATTGGTATTAATTTTTCATACATATATATATGTTTTGATTATGCTAAGCTTGAGCCTTAACTTTGTTTCAATTGATTTAGTTTTCAATTGGTATCTTAATACAAGCTTATGCATATGTTTTATTTGTATTACATAAAGGGGGAGAAAATTTCGATTTTCATATTTCAATTGGTACTTGATTTTCACTCCCAAACTTTGTGAATGTATATTGAATTTCAATTTGGTATCATTTGCTTTTAAAAGAATAATAATTTCAATTGATATCAAGACTTATGTTTATGAATTCAAGATTTATGTCTAATTTCAATTGGTATCTCAAAATTTTGTTTAAAGAAAATATTCAAAGTTTTTGATTTGTATTGCCTATATGCAAGGAGAGCTTAACATCTCTTCTACATATAGATTCATGTTGAGTGTATCTTGTATTGAGAGGCTTGACATCCTTTCTTTATGTGATACACGTGTGTAGGGGGAGCTTCGCATCTCCTCTTATGCATTACATAATATGTGTTATGTGAATTGGGGCTTGTCATCCCTTCTTCATGTAATGCATATGTGTAGGGAAGTTACTTTACCGTCTTCCTCTTCATGAATGTATATCGCATATATCATTTATTGATTATTTTTATGTTCACTTTCAATTGGTATCAAGATGCTATCTTTGACACATATTTAAATTGATATCTTAATTGATTGTAACCCCTTATTGATATTTATTTGTTTTAGACAAAAGGGGAGAACATTGTTTTTATTGTTTTTAACCTTTTTGTTGGTTCTTTGATTCTAACAAAAAGGGAGAGAAAAATTTATTGTTTTGCTTTTGTTTTACCCCTTTATTGATGATTGACAAAAAGGGGGAGAATTATTTATGAGTTTTTATATGCATGCTTATGTTTTTGCATATATTAAGGTTAATTGTTTATTAAGTTTATTTGGTATCTAGAGCATGTCTTGAAAATTTCATTGGTATCTAGAACCTTTTATTGTTTATACATATCTATGCATGTTTCATATTTCATATTCATCATTGCGTATTTATGTTTATTTGTTTATGCATGAGCTAAGGGGGAGCTTCTTTGAAGCTTAACTTTAATCCATGCATATATAACTCCATGAGTTTTGTCATCATCAAAAAGGGGGAGATTGTTGGCCCAGAGGCCTTCCACTCTAGTTTTGATGATGATTAACTCATGTAGTTATGTTTACTAATAATCTTGTGATTTTAGTTTCAGATCTTTAATTAAGATGTTAGTAGGTGATTGCTTCAACAAGATGAGTCTTTGAAGCATTCCATGGTGATTCCAGAGCCCGAGCATCAAGATGATACATAGCCTCGCTCGTTGGATCACGATGTTCTGGACCGAGTCGCCTTGAAGATGAAGATCGTCAAGAAGACTTAGGTATCCATAGTTTAGTGTGTTTAGATCCATGTGTAAAGTTTAGAATAGTTGATAATGCTCAAGTGCACAATACACACACGTTTCATGTTTTGGATTTAGTTTTCATGAATAGTAGATCAAAACAAGTTTAATTGGTTTATGTATAGTAGATTCATTCTATACATGCATGCTTAATTTTTAAACAAACTTATTTTGACTTTCCTATTCATGTATTGAAAAATCAAAGTTTGATAAAATACAAGTTTGGTTTTTGGTAAAAAATGATAAGACACAAAAATAGTTCATATTGATTGATATTTGAGTTGAAATTTTTATCACATGTTTATGTATCAATGCAAAATGATAAAACTATTTTTGGGAATTTTTACAAGACTTAAAAGATTTTTCAAAAATGTCTTTACCCAGGTTTCTGACCCAGAACTGTGCTGACAGCCCTAGCCGGTCGACCGGGCGGTCGACCGACGTACACAGACTTGTGCACGTCTGCTGGCACAGTGGGCCGGCCGACCGTACGGTCGACCGGACCAGAGAGCCTTGCTCTCTGTATCTGGGCGGTCGACCGGCCGGTCGACCGGAGCAGAAGTCTGCTCTCTGTATCTGGGCGGTCGACCGGGCGGTCGACCGATATGGCCCAACGGTCATATTTATGACCGTTGGCGGTCGACCGGGCCGGTCGACCGCAGGCCTGTCAGGCTGACAGATCAGCCTAACGGCTAGTTTTCTGATGGGGCTATAAATACCCCATCACATCATGGTTTTCACTAAGACTTTTTGAGCCAAAATTTCCTGATATCTTCAGTGTTTTAAACAAGTTTTAAAATAGTTTAAGTGCCAAAAAGATTTCATTTTTATTGTTTTCAAGGGTTTTGGAAAATCAAAGAAAAATAGGTTTTTGGGATATTGCCTTAGATCTTCATTTCTATCATATTGCAAGTGTTTTCCCAAGGATTTTTCTTTGTGATTTGATTTCCAAATACACCTTGATTTCCACACTTGAGCTATCTTCTATCCTAATCTATTTAGGATCTTGTTTTGTGGAAGAGAGATTGGTTTGTGGTTGAAAAATACCACCAAGTTGTAAACACCCTTGCTTTTGTTGTATCCCTCTTTGGTAGAGGTTGATCGGGTGATTGGTTTGCTCCCTCTTTGGTAGAGGTTGAGATTGTGGTTTACTCCCTCTTGGTGAGGTGGAGTTGGTTGGTTTGTATCCCTCAAGTGTGAGGTGGATTGGTTGTTGTTTGGCTACGGGCCTACCCCTCGGTTGTGAGGCGGTGTTTGAGAGAGGAGTTCGGTACTCCTAGTGTTGTAACAAATCCTCCTCGGTGGAGGTTCCCTCGGTGGGAGATAGTGGATTAGAAATCCTTCTCGGTGAAGGCGGGGACGTAGAGCTAGGGGCTCGAACCTCGTAACATATCTTGGCCTTTGCGTTTGATCCATTGTCTCTCAACTCTCTCTCTCTTTACTTTTGTGCAAAGCATCACTCATATCATTCATATCATATATTGCTTGTGTTGTGCCTTGCATATTTCATATTGCTATATCTTGTATATGCTTGGTTATTTGTGTGTGCCTCACTTGTACTTAATCAACAAGAGCTTCACATAGCACCTCAACCCATATCTAGGGGAATCAAGAGGAGTTAGTCCAGAGCCCTTCACGGGGAATTCGGCTACACTTGTTGATTATACTAAGTGTGTTGCAAATTAGTTTTAAGCTTCCGCATTTAGCGCATTTAGTTTCTAGATTAGCCATAACACCTATTCACTCCCCTCTAAGTGTTTTTTCACATTTTATACCACCATACTATGCTTTATGTGAATAAATATGGGATTTTTATTGCTTTTTTCTCTCTTTTTTCAGGTCCAATATTTAATGGAGAAGAAGGCCCAACAATTATGATTTTTAAAGGAATTAAAGATTAATTTAGAAGCCCACAAGAAGAAAGCACAGGTCTGAACTAATCCAAAGTATATTCTCGGCTTTTTAGAAGATCCAATTGGGCACACGAGCTATAACAGAATGGCAGATAATTCGTTAGCGCAACGGCCAAGATTCTGCCGCGAAAACAAGGCTTTGGCCGCTGATTCGCGACAGTCCTTTGGTCGTTGATCAAGCGTTTGATCCAACGGCTGTGGTAGGATGGCTTCTTCTCCTGAAGGCTATAAATAGACCGCTAGGGCCTCTGTAATCGGGGAGGAGAGAATAGCATTCTTGTTTAGGAAAATTGTTAAGGTTTCTCTAATTTTTCTTTAGTCTCTTGTGTAAATTTCATTTTCTCCTTCTAGAATCCAGAAAAGAGAGAGTGGGGGTGAGTAATCTTTATAATTGACGAAGGTGACAACTCAATACAAGGATCAATCTTTCATTCTTCAAGTCTTTTCTTGTTCTAGTGTATTTTCTTCTTCAAGCTTTTACCTTCTTGCATTTACTTTCTACAATGAATTGTTGCTTGTTTTTCATTTCCATGTCTAGCTAACTCATTAACATGACTAACTAAATTCTAACTCTACTAACTACTAACTCTTGGGTGATTGCTAACTCATATGAATCATTGGATGCTTTACTTTTAGTCTTGCAATTACAAGTCTCTTTTATCCCCAATGAAGATGAGCTATGTTCAATTCTTAGCAAATACTTTGTACCCCCTTCATATGATTCATGTGAGCCTCAATTAGAGCCTTGTCTTTAGAACAAGTGCTTTGATGGAACATGAAGATGGATCACTTCATTATGCTAACGACTATTGTACAAGTTTCTTATTTCATGCTAGCTTGATTATAGCTTTGATGGACTAATGAATCTTACATTTTTACTTAGCATACCAAAGTGTGACTACCCTTGTTCCATTATTGAAAATCTATTTAGGGAGCTGATGATTCAAGGAGGCAACTAGCCAAGCCTAGATGAGAACACATCCTCGACATGGGACAACACATCGACTTGACAAAGCAAGATATACTATTGCCGATGAATCAACATGAGGCATGCATCAACCAATGAGAGTAGTAAGTTAGTAGTTTAGAATGTTAGTTAGTCATGGCTTTTCTTTCTATCGTACTTCAAAAACCCTTTTCTTAAAACATTCTCTTTTCAAATATCTCCGTTTTCATTCCATCTTTCTTTCTGTTTTTCCTTCTCTCTACAAAACCCACAAAGATTTTTCACTCACTTTCTACATCGTTTTATTTTCATTCTTTAAACAAAGAAGAACTTTCATGTTTCTTCTCAAAAATCTCAATATAGAAACCTTGAATGCTTCTATTGCTAACCCTCCCTGCGGATACGACCCGTCATAGCTTGTGCTATGAACGGTGATTTGGAAGGAGTAAAGTAAACCTACATATACATTTGGAGTTTTTGATCATTAGTACATGACATCAACGATTTACTCTAAACTCTCTCTCAATACAATTAATCCTTCCGAACAAATTTTTGGCGCCGTTACCGGGGAGGATAACGGTTTTTATTGAGTTTTTGGAACTAAAATAAATTTTTTCTTCTCTGTTGCAGGTTACAAGTTAGAGAAATAGGAAAAGAAGATTGCAGTAACATATAAGTGGTCTTGGTCCTCTGCTCTAGAAAGCAGAGACCAAGTACCCTCTGAATTATCGCGTTTTCTCAGCTTTGGCTACGGAGCCGCGGCAAGGAGGAGGTCACTACTGACTGATTTTGTGCAGGGCTGCTTGCTTTGCAAAATATAGCTTGCTGTAAACTTTATTTCTTGTATGCCATCACCAGGAGCCTGCTAATAAACCAACAGTAAAACATTTGTTGAAAAGTTTAAAAATTGATTAGACGTTTGCATTTTAGGCACGTGTCTTTTAATTCATTTACTTTACTGTTGAAGAGTGCTGGAGCAAACTACATTCGCATTACATTTAGAATAGGACTCATCTCTTGGTTGATTTACATCGCTTTGAGTGAATCTTGTTTGCATATATTGTACACTTATACAAATTGATCTTAAGGGCACCATCGAATAACAAGATAAGGTGGGGATTTAATCACCCTTCCTTGGCCCAAAAATCACATTTCAAGCATTCACAATCCCGAGCTTTTTAATAAAAACTGATAGACGTTGGCCCTTAGGGACATCCGGACTCGATAAGAGATCAGCTGAGGTTGAAAATTGTTTTGGATTAATACTCCAGTCAAATCAGTGTCTAAGGTTGGTGATTAAGAGGTTAAGCCTCGAAGATACCGTGGTTTCGCTAATTAAGGCCCGTTGCTTACGCACGATACCTCCCACCGTATTTTGCCCCTACCTGGCTGATTAGTTTTGGTCTGACTCGAGCAATAACCTTCTTCGGTTCATCGAACAGTTAGGAGTCGTCTAGGTCTAGGTATCCTAGATAGCTTGTGATTTTTTTCCTTTTTCTTGTTTGTTATTTTTCTTTTTCGCTTGATTGCTTGGTGAACGTTGTCTGTGATTGTGCATGCAAGAGTGGTATCGTGATCCAATTTCAATAAGACTTGTTAGGATTTCTACACTTGAACAAAAACCACTTCCGACACAATTCCAATCATGGCTAACAATATTTCTCTTCAAGACAAGTTCTATCCCATTCGCACTTCACTTTCTTCATGCATTCTTTTACCCGAGGCAAATGGAAACAATTTTGAGCTTAAACCGCAATTCATAAATACACTCCCTAGATTTCATGGCCTAGAATCCTAGGACGTATATTTCGTCATTCATGAGTTTGAAGAAGTGTGTTTGATGATGAGAATTTTCCAACTGGGGGAAGACGCTGTTAGATTAAGGTTCATTCCCTTCGCGCTTAAGGATATAGCCAAGAAGTGGCTATACAATCTGCCTGCCAGTTCTATCTCATAATGGGATGATTTTGTCAAAGTCTTTCTTAAGAAGTTCTATCCCATTCATAAAACGACCCTCATCAAAAAAACATAATGCAGTTTAAGCAGGAATCAAGTGAACCATTTTGGAAGTATTTTGAACGGTTTAAAGATTTACTAGCCCAATGTTCTCATCACGGCATAGAGAAGTGGCGGCAGTGCCAAATTCTCTATGACGGACTAGACTACCAAACTAAGATACTCCTTGAGACTATGTGTCAAGGGGAATTTTTGAAGAAAGATGAGAACTAGGGTTGGGATCTCTTTCAGGCTTTAGCAGAAAAAACCATTCAGTGGGAGTCTTGCCCCAAGAAAACCAATTCCACCACTTTCAGAACTGGTATGCATTCAATTGAATCCTCTATAGCTGCCGAGACAAAGATAACACAATTGATGAAAAGGCTAGAACTGCTCGAGCTAGGGAACCGAATTCTGTAAATCAGGTCAATCCACCACCTGTGATCAACCCGGGTTGTACCTACTGCCATGCTCTTAACCACCTGTTTGAGGAGTGTCCTGTCTACCAAGCTCAAATGTATCCTGAGAATATGAATGCAACATACACCAGACCCAACTACAATTCGTACTCCAAAATATACAACCCGGGATGGAGGAATCATCCAAATATCTCATGGAGTCAGTCTGGTCATGAGCAACCAAGGCAACCATTTCCACACCAATATCCTGCTCAGTCTTATCAACCCAATTTCCACCAGAGTCCACCAAATTTCCAATCAAGTTTACAATATAACTTCCAGCCCACATATCAGCAACAACAAACACAAAATCATCCAGATAAAAAACTGTCAGATTTGGAAAGAATGATTGAAACCTTATCCAAAACCCAAGCCTCAATAATGAACACCCACCACCAGGCCATCAATAGGTTAGAGGTTCAGATAGGTCAACTGGCTAACTCATTAAATGAAAGACAAAAAGGAACACTGCCAAGTCAGCCATTGCCCAATCCTAAGAAACCCTTCCCTATTCATGAAGCTGAAGACATAGGTCCAAGTCAATGCAATACTATTCATATTTTGAGATCTAGAAAGTAGATAGACAATCAGGTTTCTAGTCATTCTGTTCCTAATAAATCAGTGTCAACACCTCCTATTCTTGTACCACCAACTCAAAATGATCCATCTTTAAGTTCACAACCGTCAACCTCTAAATCCAATAACAAAGATAAAAAAAGATGAGCAACCATACAAGCCTATTGTACCATTCCCTAATATGCTAGCAAACCAAAAGACTAATGCTTAAATGAAAACGATTAGGGAAATGTTTAATCAGGTCCAGATCAATGTGCCCCTTCTTGATGCCATACAACAAGTCCCCTCATATGCCAAGTTCTTAAAAGATATGTGCACCAAAAAAGGAAAGAAAATGTCCCAAAGAAGGTCTTCCTTGCTTCAAAGATAAGTGAGTTGCTAACCGGGCCCATTCCTGTGAAATACAAAGACCCAAGGAGTCTAACCATTTCCTGTATTATAGGACAGACCATGATAAACAGGGAGTTACTTGAACTAGGAGCCAGCGTCAATCTTCTTCCCTTCTCTGTGTATCAGTAACTCGGGTTGGGCGATCTCCGTCCAACCAGAGTTACCATACAGCTGGCTGATCGATCTATAAAGATTCCCAAGGGGAAATTACAGATGTTCTCATACGGCTCGAGAAATTCATTTACCCCATGGATTTCATTGTTCTGGAGACGCAACCGGTACACAATCCCAAATCTCAGACCCCTATCATTCTAGGACGACCCTTCCTAGCCACCGCAAACACAATCATCAACTGTAAGAATGGATCGATGCGTCTAACTTTTGGAGATATGACAAAAGAAGTAAACGTTTTCCACCTGGGAAAATAACCTCGAGATTTGGATAATGAGTCATTTGAAGTGAACTTAATCGAAGGATTAACAAGCGAACATGACATGGAGATTGAATATGAGTCTGATAGAGAATTTAATTTGGAGTCTGATGACTTCAACCTTGATCAAATCATCGAATCCACACTGGAGTGGGCAACAAATGCCACCCTTATCCTTCCCTTACACAAGGAACAACCATTGATAGATCAGGTTCCCTCTTCGAAACTTAACGTTCTTCCTAGTCATCTCAAGTACCAGTACTTGGGTGAGAAGGAAGCATTTCCCTTGATAATTGTGTCCCATCTTATGGAACAACAAGAAGAGGATCTTCTTGCAGTATTAAAGGAAAATCGAGAAGCCATTGGTTAGACCATGGCTGTTATAAAGGGGATCAGTCCATCCATTGTGTAACACCAGATTCATTTGATAGAAGATGCAAAACCGAAAGGTGACCCACAACGTAGACTAAACCCGATCATGCAGGAGGCTGTCAGAGTTGAGATTTTGAAGCTATTAGACAATGGGATTATCTATCCCATATTCGATAGCCAATGGGTTACTCCAGTCTACGCTATGCCAAAGAAGGCAGGGTTTACCGTGGTAGAAAATGATAACAAAGAATTAGTACAAACTCGTCTTCCAACGAAGATTCGAGTCTGTATTGATTATCAAAAATTAAACGTTACCACGTGTAAAGACCACTTTCCCCTTCTGTTCATAGATCAAATGCTCAAAAAACTAGCTGGACATGAGTATTACTGTTTCCTGGATGGATATTTAGGATACAATCAAATCCCTATCGCTCCCGAGGATCAAGACAAGACTACTTTCACCTGTCCCTTTGGAACATTTGCATACCGAAGAATGCCCTTCGGCATATGCAATGCTCCTACAATGTTTCAACGTTGCATGCTTAGTCTTTTTTCCGACATGATGAAAAGATTTTTGGAGATTTTCATGGATGATTTCTCTATTTATGGCAATTCCTTTGAACAATGCTTG
This sequence comes from Agave tequilana, assembly GCA_038442645.1. Lineage (NCBI taxonomy): Eukaryota > Viridiplantae > Streptophyta > Magnoliopsida > Asparagales > Asparagaceae > Agave > Agave tequilana. The sequence continues at coordinate 92,420 of JAVJIF010010625.1, forward strand.
CACCATCTTAAGCTAGTTTTACAACGATGCATGGAGAAAAACTTGACACTCAACTGGGAGAAGTGTCACTTTATGGTCAAGAAAGGAATTGTCCTAGGGCACGAAGTTTCAAATAAAGGAATTGAGGTTGATAGATCAAAAGTGGAAGTAATAACAAAGCTCCCTGAGCCAAAATGCTTAAAAGACATTAGATCATTTCTAGGGCATGCTGGCCTCTATAGAAGATTTATTCAGGGGTTTAGCAAAATTGCTAGACCTTTAACGAATCTCTTAGAAAAAGATATGCCCTTCAATTTGATGAAGAGTGTCTACAAGCTTGGGAGGAGTTTAAGCACAGACTTGTCTCGGCGCCAATAATCTCAGCGCTTGATTGGACTGTTCTCGAACAGTGTACTGATAACAAGCAACACGTGATTTACTTCCGATTATGCCATAGGCGCTGTTCTCGGACAGTGTACTGATAACAAGCAACACGTGATTTACTATGCTAGTAGGACGCTTAACGAGACCCAACTAAATTACACAACGACTGAAAAGGAATTTTTAGCAGTTGTGTTTGCGTTGGAGAAATTTCGCCAATACCTACTAGGGTCTAGGACAATGATTTTCACTGACCACTCCGCCCTTAGATACTTGATGCAAAAGAAGGATGCAAAGGCTAGACTGATTCGATGGATACTTCTTTTGCAAGAATTTGATTTGGAAATTAAAGACAAAAAAGGTGTTGAGAATGTGGTGGCCGATCACCTTTCGAGAATTCCAAATGCACCAATTGAGACTATACCAATCAATGAAAACTTTCCTGACGAACACATCTTCATGATGTGTAAAAAGCCCTGGTATGCTGACATAGAAACTACCTTGCAACCGGGCGAACACCTTCAAATTGGTCAGGTCAGGACAAGCATCGCTTTATGAGACAAATACGGTTTTTCTTTTGAGATGAACCGTATTTATTCAAATATTGCCCTGACCAGATAATTAGAAGGTATCTTTCTGAGGATGAACATCATAGTATTTTGACATTTTGTTACAAGTTAGCTTGTGGTGAACACTTTGGTTCACGAAAGACTGCTGAGAAAGTCCTTCAGAGTGGGTTCTACTGGCCCACTCTCTTTAAGGACGCTTATACTTTCTGCAAGCTCTGTGCTAGATGTCAAATGACGGGTCGAATCACAGGTAGAGACATGATGCCCCTTACACTGATCTTGGAGGTAGAAATTTTTGATTTGTAGGGCATCAATTTCGTGGGACCCTTCCCTCTGTCTTATGGCAACCAATACATTTTGGTGGCCGTAGACTACGTTTCTAAGTGGGCTGAAGCTATTCCGACTAGGACAAATAACAATCAAGTTGTCATCAAGTTTTTACGTGAAAACATCATTTCACGCTTCGGAGCCCCCGTGCGATACTTAGTGACAACGGGAGTCATTTCTACCACCGGGCTTTTGAAGCCCTAATGCGGAAGTACTCTATCTCTCAAAAATTATCCATGGCCTCTCATCCTCAAGACGAACGGGCAAGTGGAAGTCACTAACAGACAAATTAAACTGATACTGGAGAAAACTGTCGAATAAAATCGTAAGGACTGGTCCATCAAACTCATTGATGCCCTATGGGCATATCGGACTGCCTACAAGACTGCCCTCGATATATCTCCATATCGAGTTGTATTTGAAAAACCCTGCCATTTGCCTGTGGAGCTAGAGAACCATGCTATGTGGGCACTAAAATAGATGAATTTGGACTTAGACAAAGCCGGTAATTTGAGAAAGCTGCAGATATCCAAGTTAGAAGAGTTAAGAAATGATGCATACGATAACGCTCGGATATCTAAACACAGAGCTAAGCTTTTCCATGATAAATCAATTCATAGAAAAAATTGTCTCAGGACAAAAAGTTTTGTTGTATAACTCTAGACTCCACCTTTTTCCTGATAAACTGAAAACCAGGTGGTCAGGCCCATACGTTGTCCAGAACGTCTCCCCTCATGGTGCAATTGAGATTTCTGATCCTAAGAATGGCAACACGTTTAAAGTCAATGGTCAACGCCTAAAACCATTTTTCACCACAGAGTCTGAGTCACACAATGTTCTTGAATTGGGCCTTTGTGACCTAGTCTATATGTGACCACGTCATTTTACACTTTTCCCGGTGTCTCCTGTAAATCATTTTGGGACCTCCCTTGTAATAAAACAAAATAAAAATAAAACTAAAAATAAAAAAAATTTAATAATAATAATAAATAAATAATAAAAACCATATAATCAATAAGAAAATAAAAAATAAAAAAAAATATATATATATAATCATAAATAAAAACTTAATCACTAATTAAGCTGGTTAGTTGTGTCTTAAGAAGCATGACCAAAGGTGGTTGAGTCCTTAGCATTCGTGGCCTTGTTTACTCGAGTCCTTGGACTTTAGGGATGTATCTTCATCTGGTGCCCTAAGACCATCTGGTCTGAGAGTCATCGGTAAAAGGCTCGCTACATGGGTAAATTAGAAAGCCTAATGAAGCTAAGGGAATGTAAATATATAATAAACATAAAAAGGGAAATTATTATATATATATATATATATATATATATATATATATATATATATATATATATATAATATGTAAATAGATGAACTATAGTCTAAGAAAAATTCCTCATACATATAGATGTATATATGTTAGGCCTGATAAAAAATTCAGTTCTCTCTCTATTCTTGGAAACTTAACCTAAGTTGAAAACAAGACTTCAAATAGAAGCTTATAAAAAGAAGGGAAAATTTAGGGTAACCCGAAACCGATAGATCACCGAAATTCTTGAAAAAAAATGGATCATATATATATAAAAAAATTTCTTTTCTTTTCACTAACATTTTCTTGGGATTTTATAGGTGCAATCCGCTGAAAACCCTCAGGAGACAACACTCCTTCTCCTGGGTAACCTAGAGGTTTAACGGCTTGTTGCACGAGCTCAGTGCAATCGTGTCACCTACGAAAGTGGTGTAATAATTTAGTTAGAATTTTTTCTCTTTGCTTATTTTGCTCGGGGATGAGCAAAAGCTAGATATGGGGGTGTGATTGGAGTTCATTTATGCATCATTTTATACCACCATACTATGCTTTATGTGAATAAATATGGGATTTTTATTGCTTTTTTCTCTCTTTTTTCAAGTCCAATATTTAATGAAGAAGAAGGCCCAACAATTATGATTTTTAAAAGAATTAAAGATTAATTTAGAAACCCACAAGAAGAAAGCCCAGATCTGAACTTATCCAAAGCATATTCTCCACTTTCTAGAAGATCCAGCTAGGCACACGAGCCGTAACAGAATGGCAGAGAATTCGTTGGCACAACAGCCAAGATTCTGTCGCGGATCCGCGGCAGTCCTTTGGCCGTTGATCAAGCATTTGATCCAACGGCTGTGGTGGGATGGCCTCTTCTCCTGAAGGCTATAAATAGACCCCTAGGGCCTCTGTAATCAGGGAGGAGAGAATAACATTCTTGTTTAGGAAAATTGTTAGGGTTTCTCTAAGTTTTCTTTAGTCTCTTGTGTAATTTTCATTTTTTCCTTCTAGAATCCAGAAAAGAGAGAGAGTGAGGGTGAGAAGTCTTTGTAATTGAAGAAGGTGACAACTCAATACAAGGATCAATCTTTCATTCTTCAAGTCTTTTCTTGTTCCAGTATATTTTCTTCTTCAAGTTTTTACCTTCTTGCATTTACTTTCTATAATGAATTGTTGCTTGTTTTTCATTTCCATGTCTAGCTAACTCATTAACATGACTAACTAACTTCTAACTCTACTAACTACTAACTACTAACTCTTGGGTGATTGCTAACTCATATGAATCATTGGATGCTTTATTTTTAGTCTTGCAATTTACAAGTCTCTTTTATCCCCAATGAAGATGAGTCATGTTAAATTCTTAGCAAATGCTTTGTACCCCCTCCATATGATTCATGTGAGCCTCACTTAGATTCTTGTCTTTAGAACAAGTGCCTTGATGGACATGAAGATGGATCACTTCATTATGCTAACGACTATTGTACAAGTTTCTTATTTCATGCTAGCTTGATTATAGCTTTTATGGACTAATGAATCTTATATTTTTTCTTTGCATACCTAAGTGTGACTACCCTTGTTCCATTATTGAAAATCTATTTAGGGAGCCGATGATTCAAGGAGGCAACTAACCAAACCTAGATGAGAACACATCCTCGACATGGGACAACACATCGACTTGACAAAGCAAGATATACTATTGCCGATGAATCAACATGAGGCATGCATCACCCAATGAGAGTAGTAAGTTAGTAGTTTAGAATATTAGTTAGTCATGACTTTTCTTTCATCGTACTTCAAAAACCCTTTTCTTAAAAATTTCTCTTTTCAAATATCTCAATTTTCATTCCATCTTTCTTTCCATTTTTCCTTCTCTCTACAAAACCCACAAAGATTTTTCACTCACTTTCTACATCGTTTTGTTTTTCATTCTTTAAACAAAGAAGAATTTTCGTTTTTCTTCTCAAAAATCTCAATATAAAAATCTTGAATGCTTCTATTGCTAACCCTCCCTGCGGATACAACCCATCATAGCTTGTACTACGAACGGTGATTCGGAGGGAGTAAAGTAAACCTACATGTACATTCGGAGTTTTTGATCATCAGTACATGGATATCAATGGTTACTCTAACCCTCTCTTAATACAATTAATCCTTCCCAACATTATTTTCTTGCTTTCTCTATATTATCATGCAATTTTCTTTTTACCATACTTTCTTTAATCTTCATCATGCATAGCTAATTTATTCTATGGCTTATTAATTTATACTCGCCACTACTTCTAGTTTTATGTTAGATGACTGATTGAATCATATTCATGCTTAAACCCTAGAATAGGCTAATATTCTTGAAGGCACACGACGATGAGTAATTAATCTATTAAGTCAATGGTTTTTCTTGTCTATAGTTAGATTGCCTTAATTGTTTAATGTTGAATTTCGATTATTCTTCTTATTTTATACTTAGAAAGCTTTGATAGTTTAATGTTAGGTCTTGGTTAGTGATTATTTCAAATAGATTTTTTTCATCTTATGTATCTTACTTGAATTGAATGTAACAACTCTTAGGTATAACTTTATGATCCAAAGTGAACTATCTTCTTGCATAGGTTAGTAAGTTAGTGGTGATAGATGATTAATAAATCTTGTTCTTAAATTCTATTTAAAACCCTAGTTTCTAATCAAACTCTATCTTCATCTTTTTATTTCTATCTCTAACACTTCACATAGAATTATTTTTCTTTTAAAACAAAGAAGAACCATTTAACTAATTTAGTCTTTAAAAAGATATCGAAATGCTTTCATCACATCTCTCCCGAGGATCGACCCGCATAGTCATTACTACCACAGTTAAATTGCAAGAATTTAGAGGCCAGCACAAATTAGTCAACATTTTCGTAAACTCTGTCTTTTTGTCAATCAAATTTTGGCGTCGTTACTGGGGAGGGAACAATAGTTCTTTTATTTACTAATTGGTTAATTTTTTTCTCTGTTTTTCTGGGCAGGGGTAGATTATAGAAAATTGATAATTGCATAACATCAACAAAGGCTTTATGACTCTGCCCAAGAAGGTAGAGCTCCTAACTCTACAACTAATCTACGCAAACGCGACAAAACACGTGTTTTCGCGGCTCTATAGTGGAGCTGGTCACTCTGCTTCTTTGCAGGGTGATTGAATCAAGCTTTTATAGCTTCCGTAATTGTTATATTTCCATGCTAACCCGTTCTACATACTAATTTTTAATCCAACAATAACTCGGGCGTGTAATCGCTTAAAAAATGGTTAGACTTTGCATCATAGGCATTTGTTTAATTCATTTCTTTTCATTACTGTTGAAGAGTGCTAGAGATAATGTACGTATGCATTGCATCTAGATTAGAAAACACATGCCCTAATCCCAATATTATGAACAAAGTCAGAATAATCATTTCTACTCTTCACTTAGTCGATGGGGATACAATGTCCCTGAGCCATATTGTCAACAATCTTTCCAACAAACATCTTCATATACCCTTTTTCTGAACAACTGATAAAAGAATCAGATAATTGGGAAAAGATGATGGAAGTCTTGCAAGAGGACGAGCGATGACTTAAAAAGTTAAAAAACTCACAATCCCATCAAAATTTCAAACTTCATCCATACTCAATTTGCCAAGTCCCACCACAACAAGAAAAACTTACTGACTTAGATAAGAGTATGAAAGCCAATATCTAGTATATCAATAGATTAGAAGCAAAATTAAGTAAATTGGAGAACCGTTATAAAAATGAGAAAACTCTTCTTTATCAATAATTGACCATCCCCGACACCTCTAGCCATAATAATGAGACCCACGAATCACGATGTCTTGAAGACTTTGACCAAATTTCAATTTTAGCACACCAATTTGAACTTGACCAATCCCAAATCTTGAATAAATTGGCAAGTTTTTACTTCAAGAAAATTGAACTTAATTGTGAGTGTGAACTTGATCCTGATTCAGTTTTAATTTTTGAATATGTGTTGACTCCACTATCCTTACCCATTTTAGACCCAATTACCATGCCGATATTGATTCCTATACCCATAAATCTTGAAATTGAACACCTATTTTGGATAGTCATATTTCATTGATGGATTATGAATGGGAACTTAAATTTTTTTATTTGGAATCAACTATTGAACCAAAACTGACTCTTGAACCTAAACTTGATTTAAGTCATATTCTCGAGTTAGTATTGGTTCTTGTTCCTTTCATTTTTGAGCTCAAACCAACCATTTAACCAACTCGCATTCCATTGTTGGACCTAGGTCTGACTATTATGATTCCGAGATGATATTCTAAGATGGTCATATAACTGGAATGATTTTTATGATAGGATCATACATGATCCTGTTCAGTCTAAGGGTTTTAAAAATGTATATAGGGAAGAGGTCATCAAAGGTGGGTTACTTGAAACTCTAAATTATTTAGATTGGGCAGCAATACTTAGCCCAATCCAACCACCACTGGAACCATCAACTTGAGTAATATTTTTCCTTCCCTTTTTTCTTTTTTCATATTTTCACTCATTCGTACATTGAGGATAATGCATGAGTTAAGTGTGGAGGAGGTTTCACTAATATGGCTAACATAGTTTAGTTATTAACATAGGTTTTCTCTTTGTACTAAAAAAAATTATTTTGCAAAAAGTATAACTCGATTTTAAAGAATTAAGAATCCAACAAATTTTGAAATTTTGATGGTAAGATCAATTTGAAAGAATATATAATTTTTGACGTAAAGATAAAAATTTAAAAAATAAACACTATTTAGAATTTATTGACATGATTATGCATCTCATGTACACGTATACGTAAGTTTTAAGCTTGGGATGATGATATCTTGGCCTGTTTTGAATATATATATATATAAATAATATATATAAATGAAAAAATAAATAATCTAACTATATTAGCTAGGTGCTTTGGCCTAAGCAAGCCTTGGTATTTACGCGAAAGGTAATTAGGTAAGTTTGAAAAAAAAATATATATAAAAATATAATATATGTATTGGCTCATCTAATAGTCAATTAGTTAGGTTTTAGGGCCTCGAGAAGTGTAACACCCCATTCCCGAAATACTTACTTAGATACGTATTCAGACTTTTTGATCATATTTTTCGATTAACTTTTCGCATTTGTTTTGGTTTATGATTATTTAAGCGATTGTTTTGCATTGGATCCGGATTCGTGGAATCGGAGTCAACCCCCTAGTCTGAACCGGGAACCCGATCCTAGTATATTACTTTATTTGGTCTTTCTAATAGTTAGATTTGATCAGTTTTAGTTTCAAATATTATTTTCAATATTTTAAATTTTTCATGATTTTCTGAAATTTTTCAGAACTATTCTGTAAAATCTTCAAAACGGTATCGACCAGTATCGCCGATCGATTCTCAAATTTTCAATTTACAAACGAGTCAAATTCTAGAAAACTGCTTTCACTTTTTTCTTTGAAATTATATTTTCTATCTAAATGTATTTTTGCAGATTTTATTGAATTTATCAAAGCTCGAATGATTTTGGTGTCGGCTAGTATCGCTAGTTGATTTCAAGATTTTTAATTTAAAAATAGATTTATTTCTGAAATTGATTTCATATTATTCGTCAAGGTGATATTTTCTACCTCTGGGTATTTTGGGGATTTTTCTGGGATAGTCAATATTTTTTGATATTATTATAATATTATTATTTTAGAATCTTTTCATTTCTTTCTTCTTTTTTTTTTCTTTCCCCCCATTCATCGCCTGCGTGCGCGACATGGGGTCGGTCCCCATCACTACATCCCCCATTACTTCTCTCTCTGTTTTTTTTTCTTTTTTCTTTTTTCGTTCTTTTTCCCTTCTTTTTTTTCTCTTCTTCTTCTTTCCTTCTTTCCTTCTTCTTCTCCCTTTCTTCCCCAGATTCGTCGCTGCCACCACCTGCACCGCCATGCCATCGCCACCACCTATGTCGCTGAGTCCCACCCCTATGACTCCCTAGCTTTGTGCCGACCTCACCCTTCTCTTCTTCTTTCTTTTCTCTTTTCTTTGTCTTTTTTCCTCCCTCACTCTCTCTCTCCTTTTGTGGTGACCGCCGGTAGCCAGCGTCGTTGCCGGCGACCACTAGCTGACCAGGCCGGCCTGCCACTCTCTGTTTTCCTCTCTCTCCCCCTCTCCCTACACACACTCTCTCTCCTCCCACCTCTAAATCTCTCCTCTCCTCCCTCTTTCTTCTCTCTCTCCTCTCTCTTTTAGTTTCTCTCTCCCCTCTTTCTCTCTTTCCTCTGGTTATGGATGTCGGCGGCCAGGGCCGCCACCGGCACTGATTAGTCCCTAAAATTGCATATTTCATACCACATCTTCACATTTAAAGTATTAAATCCTGTTAATAATACCTCTCTTGCATGTTTCTAGGTCCATGGCATGAAATGAAGAAGAAGCCCAAAAATTTCATTTAATTGGCGATTAAAAGCCTACAAGAATAGCCATTGATTTTGGAGGGTAGTTTCGTTAAAACCAGGGGCCCAAATTTAGAAACCAGGACGTACAACCCACAGGGGGACAAGCCAGGGGCATGCAGCAGGGGGACAAGCACGCGCCGCCCTAGAATTACATGAAAACGCGATAACTGTCGCGTTTTCGCGACATTTGTGTGGAGTCGTGCATCGTGATTTGACGCACAGCCCCGTACAGACTCCTTGGTGCCCTCTTTGCCTATAAAAGCCCTGGTATTTCCAGAGCTGGAGGAGAAAGTTTTAAGGAGTTTTTCTTTAATTTTAGTGTAGTTTTAGAGTAGTTTCTTCTTCTTAGGGTAGTTTAGATTAGTTGTGCTTATTCTTCCTCTTTGTATCTTTCATTTCTTGTAGATCTTGTAAAAAGAAGAGAGAGTAGTACATGATTGGAAAGAAAGAGTGCTTGTAATGGAAGGTGACAATCTATGAAAGGTTTTCTCTTTATCTCTCCTTGTTTTCTTCTCTCTATTTTCATTTATATGTTTAGCTAATTTTCTCTCATGGCAACTAACTACTAACTACTAACTTGCTACTCGATAATCAATATGAATCTAATAGCTTCTGTAACGCCCCGATCCCAATGATACGGGAACGTCACTGCAACGCATATACGTAGGTCAGATAGTGCCCCCACGTATATACGCTAAGCATTAAGTACAACAAGTATCAGAGTACAACGCACAGCGTGGTATATTCATATGCCAACTTACAAAATATAATACAAAGTTATACAAGTTATGATAAGCATATCACTTTACAAGTGTCCTTTATCACAACCCAAGTCCAAAAGAACAATATACAACCAAAAATACAAAAACGCTCACGAAATGGGTGGAGATCCCGTGAACCAAAAGGAAGAGTCGAGCACGATAGGACTAGAGCCGGTCAGCCTGCTCACAAAGATAAGCCGGTCCTCTGTGGAAGGCTCCACTTCGTTCCAAGCCTCAGAATCTGAATATGCAAATCCAAAGGGTCAAGACATATAATAACAAATAAAGGATAGTCAAGTGACATGAGGATCATGAATAAAGACAATGAAGTTGCAATAAATAGCAATGAATAACAAGCGATGCAAACTCAATAAGGTAAGATCATATGCAACAAATCTACAATTAACGTCTTATTATTATTACTTGTCTTACTGTGATATCTAGCTATGTGACCCAGCGTCCCAGAGCACATAGATCCATATCCTAGTGAAACAAGGTTGTTACTGGAAACAACGGTTGTATCGACGAACTATGTTTACAGTGGGTCCCGTGCATGCCCGGGACCACGGTCCAGGGTGTTCCGTTGCTTGAAGACGGAACCAGCCGCAAGGCCTAACAGGAGGGACTTATGTATGCCCTTGTCATGACAGTAAACAGGAATAGGAGCAAGCACTCCCCTCGGTCCCCTGGAGTACCACAGGTCGGACCGGAATCATAATGTACAATATACCTAAAACCACTGTAAACACGAACACATATCGATATTCCGCATATTTCCCCTGACCCAGCATAAGTTGGTCTATTTTATACAAAGTTCGAGTGCATCATGCTTGGTGTTTTAGTGATAGCATGAAGAGGTGGTGATATTTCATATTTAACAAGTTATGGAATAGCAATATGTAACAACAAGTCATGAAGCATAATGAAGCAAGATCTATCAGGTAACATGTCATGCAGTACAGGTATGAAATATAACAAGACATAATAGCATATATACATCAGGGTAAGATCAGAAATCAAAAGGAAAGGAGTCTGAAAATCTGGCCCGGAATTAGGCTGTCGGTCGACTCCCGGTCGACTGCCGGTCGACTGGGATATAACTGGCGGTCGGCTCCGGTCGACTGCGGTCGACCGTGCAGATGCCGTGAGCTCCAGGTTTTGGCCGGTCGACTGCCGGTCGACCGGTCCACATCTAAATCCTAAGACGGTCGAGTCAGCGGTCGACTGCCGGTCGACCGCCAGCTCAAAGCTGTGCACGTGGTGCACATCGGTAGAGTGATCGGTCGACTGCCGGTCGACCGATCCTCTGAAATCTGCTGCTGTTAAGGCAGAAAAATCAGATTTCACTTTGGTTGGTTCTATCAGTCTAAAAATAGGATTTTTATGTTGTTAGGGGACCTGATCTATCAATACAAGTACACCAGAACAGGGACTAGCCTTGATGAGTAATTTGCTTACATGGAAAGGTTGGATTTGAGTGTTGATGGCCTAAAAATAGGATTTTTATGGGACCATTTTGCAAGAATTACTATCACAAGTAAATAGAGGGTAATCTAGGTCTTGGTGAGTAAAGATACTCACAAGGATAGGTTAAATTGGGACTTGATCCAAGGATGGAGATGGTGGCTTCAATCCACACTTGTTGTTGAAGCTTGAGTTGAAGAATTGCTCTTGGTGTTGCTTTTGGGAGTAGTGGTGAAGTTGAAGTCTTTGATGAAGCCCTAGAAGAAACCCTTGGGATCTTGAGGTGGAGGTGAAGAGATTGGGTTCTTGGAGTTAGGGTTTTTGCTTGAGGAAGAAGGAGATCTTGAGAGAATTCTTCTCTTGTTGAAGAAATGAGAAAAAAGGGGAAATTTGCAAATGGAAATGCATATATAGGTTGGGATTTTTTTTGTAAGGGAGTGGAATTAAGGTGGATGTGAGGGGTTTTCTTGCAAAAGAAGGGGGGTGAGGTGTCCTCACTTGGCCACTTGGCAGCCATGGGAAGGAGAGAGAGTGAGTGGGGTTAGGTGAAGGGTGAGTGGGAAATGAGGTGGCACATGAGGTGGAAAATGGAATTTGCAACAATTGAAAAGATGCCCGAAATTCAAGTATCTCGGAATGATCTGAAAATTTTATCAAAAATCAAGAATAATATTTGAAGACTCAAGGTGAAATTCGTTTGAAGAAATACTGTATAGTTTTAAAATTAAAAATCCCAGAATCAGTTATTTACCGACTCCGAAAGAATTTTCATAAATTCATAAAATTCTCAGAAAAAGTGTATAAGTAAGAAATATGATTCTAAGCAATAAAGTCTAAAGGACTTTCTAAAAATTCCTAACTGTTTGGAAGATAAAAATTCGGAAATCGGTCAGCGGCACTGGCCGACACCGGTTTTCGAGAGAAATTCATTTTAATTCCAGAAAATTCCAGAAAATCACATAAAATCTAAAATATTGGAAAATGATATTTGAAATTAAATTGATCAATTACGGAAGGTAAATCGGAAAAATACGATCGAAAGACTGAATACGTAACTAAGCACGTATTCCGGGAGAGGGGTATTACAATCTACCCACCTTACAAAATTTCGTCCCCGAAATTTCATAAGGTGAAAGATAACAGGAAAAGCAACAGATAGATACGTATACAAGGAAAGATAACGGGAAAGAAGGGTAGAAGGAAAGAGTCATACCAAATCAGGATGTGAAAAGTTGGGGATAACGCTCCCGGGTAACGTCCTCTCGTTCCCAAGTGGCCTCTCCTGGTGCATGCCTGTTCCAAGACACCAATACTAATGGAATAGCTCTGTTCTTCAGTGTCTTGACACTCCTATCCAGAATGGCCATCGGCTGCTCTGGGTATGATAAATCCGGTAGTAGCTCCAGCTCGGAATGATCCAGAATATGGCTGTCATCCCTGACATACTTCCTCAACTGAGACACGTGGAAGACATTATGCACTCCGTCCAAAGATGGCGGCAACGCCAATCTATAAGACACATCTCCCACACGATCCAGGATCTCGAATGGGCCGATATACCTCGGACTTAGCTTCCCACGTGTACCGAACCGGATTACACCCTTGGTAGGTGATATCTTCAAGAACACATGATCTCCGGTCTGGAATTCCAATGGCCTCCTTAGAGTGTCTGCCCAACTCTTCTGTCTGCTCTGAGCAGCCCTGAGATGATCTTGATACTGACCCTGACTTTGACTTTCTTGTCGTCTGCATCAGGATCTCCGGTCCCAAAAGACTCCTCTCACCGACTTCATCCCAACAGATCGGTGATCTGCACTTCCTTCCATACAATGCCTCAAAGGGTGCCATCTTAATACTTGCCTGATAGCTGTTGTTATATGAAAACTCAGCCAAGTGAAGATGGTCTTCCCATGATCCTCCGAAGTCAATCATGCAAGCCCTCAACATATCTTCAAGGATCTGGATAGTCCTCTCAGATTGCCCGTCTGTCTGAGGATGGTAAGAAGTACTGAATTTCAGACGAGTTCCCAGACTCTCTTGGAGACTCTCCCAGAAATGAGATCTGAATCTGGTGTCTCTATCTGATACAATACTAACTGGAACTCCATGCAGACGAACTATCTCCTTCATATACTTGTCTGCCAGAACCTCTGTCGACTGGCCTACCCTGAATGGTATGAAGTGAGCTGACTTGGTGAGGCGATCAACTATTACCCACACAGCATTATTACCCTTGGGACTCCGAGGTAATGCCGTCACAAAATCCATGGTGATGTGCTCCCACTTCCATTCGGGTATCGGTAAAGGTTGAAGAAGTCCAGCTGATCTCTGATGCTCGATCTTTATCTGCTGGCAAACCAAGCATTGGCAACAAACTGGGCTATCTCTCTCTTCATAGCATTCCACCAAAAGTGCTTCTTCAGGTCCTGGTACATCTTGTTTCCCCCAGGGTTGTATAGAATAAGCTGAACTGTGTGCTTCTCCAAAATCTTCTGTCTGACTTCTCCTTGGGGAACACAAAGTCTATCTCCAAAATACAATGCACCATCTGGGTGAATGCAGATATCCGACCTCAATCCAGCCTCCACCTGAGCTCTGAATGTCTGCAATCTGGGGTCCTCCTTCTGAGCTTCCTTGATCTCCTCTACAATGATGATGGATCTGTAAAGCCATGAACTGCCCGGCCTTATCACCTCCTTGCACTAACATCAAATCCAATCTGATGAACTCCTGAATCAACTCCCCCTGCTGCGTGAGGTGGACTAGCACTCTGTTCTCTGGCATCCTGCTCAGTGCATCTGGAACGGTATTGACTTTGCCTGGATGATACTGCAAGTCAATATCGTAGTCCGCCATAAGCTCCAACCACCTCCTCTGCCTCATATTCAACTCCTTCTGTGAGAAAATATACTTGAGGCTCTTGTGATCTGTGTATATCAACACTTTGTCTCCCAGAAGGTAGTGTCTCCAGATCTTCAAAGCAAATACCACAGCCGCCAACTCCAAGTCATGAGTTGGGTAATTCCTCTCATGAGGCTTCAACTGCCTAGATGCATATGCTATAACATGATCATGTTGCATAAGCACACACCCAGGCCTTTACCTGATGCATCACAGAAAATGACATCCCTCCTCTTCCTGAAGGAGTCCTCAAGATTGGAGCTGAAAAAGCCTCTGCTTCAACTGCTCAAATGTGCATCACATTCTTCTGTCCATATGTATCTCTCCCCCTTTCTGGTGAGTCTGGTCAACGGAGCTGCAAGTCTAGAGAAATCCTGGACAAAGCGCCTGTAATATCCGGCTAGT